>JADBJO010000126.1:796264-948764 GCA_016801955.1 Conus betulinus | reverse complement strand
AAAAAGAAAACAGCAACAAATTGCAAAATCATGGACAAAATATGCGTGTTATGTAGACATGCCACAAATTCATAATATGATAGAGCAATCTTTCAGCACATCTTAAGGCAGATACAAACCAAGCTGTAATGAGGGCACCAGTCATTCTGCTCAAAGGATCATGCTCAGTTTGCAGAGGGAAAAAAAAAATCAAAAAAACAAAAAAAAAACAAAAAAACCACTGAAAAACATACAAAAAAGACATATGGGGTATACATGGATCAGATGAAAACTGCGATAATCCTCTAATGGACATGAGGGCGGTTATGAACTCTGGACAAAATACCTAGATGACAACAGTCTACTTGGAGAGAAGAGGAGTGTTACTGAGTATTCCCCGCTGTTCATTGCAATGATGTGACCAAGGCAGTGACGCCATTACTGTATGTCATGTACGAGCGTTTACTGTTATAACCAAACGTACTGAATTATCCATCTCAATGAAACAGGGACAAACTAGTCTGCATTTACAATGATTGATTGTGCCCTTTTTCTGAGTTTACATCATGATTTTTTTGTTCTTTCATCTTTGTGTTCTCACCAAATTGTCAGTGTGTATGTCTGTGCCCTTATTTTTACTTTCTTGGAGTCAGTGGCAGGACTGGTGAAGCACGGAAATTAATAAAGGAAAGAAGAGGCACACACGCAAAAGATTATAAGACTTGCATTTAATCACTTTATAAATATTTTATTTTACGTTTAGAAACATTGTTCATAATTTAAAAACGAAACAAGCACCCAACCAACCAACAACAAGCACAGAAATTTATCATTTGATGGTTCATATACTTTGAAAATAAGAGTGTGGCCTAAAATGACTGGCATATTCTCCCACACCCCACATCATTCATCTCAAGGCAAAAGCAGACGTATAATTTTACAGTTAATCGCCATTCATTCAGAAATGCAAAATCAACAGAATTTCACACATAATCAAACCACTTTTTGCCTACAGGCAACATGTAATGTGTTATCCAACGTCTGAAGGTTGGAGTTATTATTATTTTCATGCCATTTAGCAGACAAAATTATGTTATTTTGGGAAAAAAAAATCTCCCTATGTACTTGCCATTTGTGACCCTTACAGAGCAAATTTTTAAAAAAAAAGAAAAAAAATAGAAAAAGAAAAAAGGAAACGAAGAAAAAAAAGATAGGTATGACGATCCCATACCTAAAAACAATGTTACGGAATCTGTAATGTGGGTTTTAATCTGTGAAAAGGAAATTTCCAGAAAAAGGGATTAGAAGAATTTTCCTTTTGTACCCAGTATACTTTGTCATAGCAGGCAGACACTTTGTACGTTTTGAGAGGCCCAACAAACCACTCAGCCTTCTCCTGGTCATCCCCAAGTATTCCAACATCTAACCCCCCCCCCCCCCCCCCCCCCCCCCCAGCAAACATGTTTTTTTCTAAACCCTTCTGGGTCAAATGTTCCTGGCAACTGTTACCTCGAACAATGCCAACCAACATCAGTCAATTTAAGCCACAAGACTTTCTTTCCTACAAAGAAAAGTAACAACTGACTGTAATTACGTTTCCATGTTGAACCCCCCTCCTCCCCGTCATCAATTTGCATTCTAAAAACCAACAATCCACGATACCCAAGTTTTTACAGTCCCTTACGTCTGCTGCTGCAATGCATTACTGTGAATTCTTATTCAGCAGATGCTTCCTATTCTATGGCTCACCAGACTTAACACAGCACACTGTTACTCTCCCCCAACCCACCCTCACTCTCTTTTTCTCCTGAGCATTCTTCATCCAAATAAACGTGACTACAAAAGGGAAATGATTTTGGTAAACTATGCCAGTTGTTGCTGGTGAAATCTGCCTCACTATTCCCATGCAGCATCACAACTCCATGCTGGCAATCGACCATGGAATTTGAGAGGTTTCATTGTTTCCTCTCTCTACTCACCCAAACCCTTCCTTCTTCCTCCCTGCCACCCCCTTCCCAAACCACCTACACCCCCTCCCTGCCCCTTTCAAATCAAGTGAAGATTGTCAATACAGTTGAACATGTACAAGGCTCTCTTAAGCTTGCCATAACCCTCTAAAACCAAAAGACCAAATATCATAGTTTTAACTGACCATTTTGTCTCGTAGAAAAAAGATATGAGTACATTGTATATGTATTTATGCAACTATATAGCACACATGATAAGACACTAATTAGCCAATAAAACATGCCACAATACTGATAAAGACAAATATCTATTTAACTTTCATGTACATAAACTGGAGTGACTGCTCTGTAATGAATACTTCAACCATTAACCAAAGAGTGTGACCAAACCATTCAATTGGAAAAAACTCAAGAGACTCCAGAAGCTCGAGAGAATATATGAAAAACTTGTTCCATTCACCATCATTTACCAGTGGCGGGACAATACACTTTAAGCCCCTGTAAAATTCAACTCCTATTCTCCTTCAGACCCCCTGGTACACTTACTCAGCACCTGAAGTCCCTGGAAATCATCCCTTCTTCTGGTTTGGACCCTTTGGTACGCTTATTCAGAGCTGACGGTTACACAATAAGGCATCATGATTTAAGACAGAGGTGATCTGGAATTAAAATTCCAGAAATAACTTGCCTGGAATAAAGCGAAGCTCTTTCCTCTCTCTCCACACCTTTTATACTCTCTCTTCCTTCAAGTCATTCTTGTGACTATCTTTTTTTTTTTCAACTGGTCAATAGCCTTACTCCTTCTTGCCTTGAGAGAGAGAGAGAGAGAGAGAGAGAGATATTCACATATGCCAAGAATGTTGTTAACGCTTAAAGCCACTCATAGGTTAAGCCCCCCCCCCCCCCTATTATTACCATTATCATTATTATCAAAATACATCTGGTTCTTTACTGTTTGTTTACAGCGTTCTTAAGCAACTTCTCTCTGGCTGATTATTGTACTATGTCTTCTGTGAATCAACCGACAGACTAACACATTCTACGAAACAAACATGAATTAAGTAACTAAAAATAGTAAAATGAGAAAAACACTCATACTCCTACATTTTGAATACTAACTTCGATCTGTGACAGACCTGCCAACTGAAGAAAATGCAAACAAATGAAAAAGAACAAAAACTGCATCAAACTTCCAGATACATGTATATATATACAAAAACACCATAACCTTGTAAGTGTGACAGTTTCTTTTTCTATTCTCATCTATGTATTTCAGGGGATGGGGAGGAATTTCCAATACCCATTTTCCCACAACAAATTGGCATCTTCATACACTCATCATGCATGAAATGAAATTATCAACCCATGTCTTCACACTTTACTACTTAATTAAACCTGTGCGTGCGTGCGTGCGTGCGTGCGTGCGTGCGTGCGTGTGTGTGTGTGTATGCACGTGCGTGCGTGCATGCGTGCGCACTTGCACGCGCAGCAGATCAAGTTTGTAAGCAAGGAAGCTGAAGGAGACAGGACGCAATGACCTGTGAGTGGATGTACACTATCCAACACTCTTCAAGATCATCGTCTCAACATCCCAGTGGAGAGGAGATGGGACACACAGAGAACGAGGTGGACAACCAACACTGCTCACTGGAACAGGAAGAGCTTGCCCACAATCCACACACTAACCAACAACCTGCAGAGGTGGAGACAACTGGTGCAGTGCTCTCACAGCAGTACTTCTACAGCCCTGGTGGGCTCTGCAACCAGCCACATCTATCCTAGGATGATTTACCATCCCTCTTTCCATCAACAGCACAGTGTGGTTCCACTGTCCTGACCCACCAAGGGGGATGATCGAAGAGACTTGCCAGCTGACGCGCTATAAAAATGGACACTGGAATACAGCTTAATTTCAAAATCCCCACCATTCTTCCATGTTCATAGCTGCGTGATTCATGCTGACTAGATGGTAGATCACTGAACTCTAGACAATCCGTCTCAAATTCTATACATACTGTTAATCTGCTTGGATTTCATAACTGATGACACTGTCCAGATCATCAACTAATCTTCTAAAATGTTCTACATTCTGCAGAGAATCAATGGATCTAATGTCAGACATGCTGTGCCCATTTGGATGCAGGGTTGGTCACAGCTGAACACTGAAGCATTCAATTCCATCATAATGATGTCAACAGGTGCATGAGATCAGTTCAGTACACCAATATAACTCTGACAGCAAGTGACAACAGTTAAGAGTTTCCCCTTGAACCAGACGCTTTTTTCCCCCCCGACACATACACTGAACATGAAATATGAATATCAGGAGCATCATTCCAAAGCCATCTAATCAGTCAGTTACTCTATTGTGACGTATGCAACAGCCTATACAAGACTGCCCCAGGACTTCCCTCTGCACCATTCCCAATACAACAAAGATGGAAACAGCCACTGGTCTGTGTTAGTCATCATCTCCAATTTCGGAGCATTTCTTACACACTTTTTACAAACAGAAAACAAGCTTTCAGACTGTGTTGAAATTTGTCACAAAAACATGAATACAAGCACATTATCCCAGGTGTAACTTACTTAATAAGAGATTATGGACATGAAGGTATTATAATGGTGAATGTGTTTGGAGTAACCTATAAATATATAGTATAATGACTGCACTTTGATGATTTGTCAAGATAAAGTTCATGCATGTGATAGCAATTTTGCTTATGGAAATAATCTTTCATCGGATTTCAATAAATTTACATATTTTAGACATGCAACAGCTAGGAATGAACAATTCCTTTCAAAGAATAATCAGAAAACTTATCAAGCATGAAAGATTATTAAGCATTAAAGGCTGTCAAAAGTGTCATGTTTTCCCACTGTTTTACTGCACAACAGGTTCCATTAGTAATTATCTTACAATCAAATCAGGCATCCAATACATTTCTATAATAGAAGAAAAATGCAGTCCTACCAAGCACAATCCAAAATGAATGACACAGCAAATACATTTAAAAAATACAACACAATAGCATAGTATTTTATGATCACGGAAGGCCGTTTTGTTTTTTTTAAAACCAAGCTTTAAACTGGACAATGACGACAGAAACAAAACGAAAAAAAAAAAAAAACATTTTGCAAGAGATCAAAGCATCTGGAATCTTTAAGAAGTTATATTACAGATGAAAGTTTTCAGAACAGAAACAGGACATACAAAATGGAAGACAAAAGGCTACTCATTTTATCACCTGGCATGCACAAATCCTGGAACTGTTTCTTTTATCAGGTGTACCTGCTTCATAAGTGCAGGGGTTGTTTCAAATCCAGGCAATAACAAAAAAAAAAAGTTAAAGGCATGCAGGGGTCATGACCTGGATGTGGATCTGGCTCCCTTAAGAGTGTAAGGGGTTATAGGCCAAAGCACTGGCGTGAGGGGGGCTTCTAAAAACCATATGTTGTCAAGTTCATCACAAATTTCTCCTACCAACACTGTCCAGCAATCCAGTCACACCTCTTCCTTTCATTCTCTTTGTCTTCACCTAACCAACACAGACCCCTTATTATGCACCATTCGCACAGCACTGACCACTCAGATATTGCCTCTGGGACACCCAATTTTGACATTTTTATGTTAAATTTCTTGAAAATAGAAAAACTGACCTACCAACAAACACAACAAGACCTAGCAGTAATTTAATGTTTGCACTGGACCTGATGTTATCTTTTTGATCATACATGTTTCAAAAGTCAGAACAATTATATTGCGTCTATTTGATGGAACTGAAAACAGAAAAAAAAACCCAACCTGGTACTGGATTTCTACTTCCTCTATAATAGATCCAAACCCTCAGTTTTGTCAAAAATCATCAACTTTAGTATTCTCAACGACCAACTCCAGTTCTACTGCTCAAGCACAACTCATCATCTTTTGTTTATGCTATCCTGTTCAGAACCAACATTAATCTCCAGCTTTTGAAGACCGGCATAGGTTTGGTGTTCCATCTTCAAATCAATTGCACCACTTGTTTACTACTTCTATCACATCACAAAGGGCTAAATCAGGGTTCACGTTCTAACCTGTTAAGATGACAAAATGCAAGCAATCAGCGAAGCAATATTGTGTACCAATTAAATGTTTGTTTGACGGCTGGAAAATGGACTGTTGTGTTTGATCACTGGACTTTCACCTATTGCTATAACTTGACTACCAGATTTGTCTGACCTATTTGACTCTACTGAGTTTGCTAGTGCGATCACTGACTGGATGCATTCGATGGAAACTGCCAACTGAGAATCCTCTGGAAAATTGGCCACAGACATTTTTTAAAATGATCCTTGCTATCATTCACACAATGTGTCCTGACTCGACCTCTCGCCTGCCGTTAATAAGTATCCCAATGCATTTCCACACAGACAGTCACCCAGTGTCTGAGCATTCTTGCGGTGTGTTGCCAAAAAAAAATATCAAACTAGTATTAACCCTGCCACACCTGCTTTCTCACACCCACCCACTTTTTCGTAGCTCATGGGAAACATAGTTATCAACATCAGAACGTTCACACAACAACTCCAAATTAGAAATCAAGTAAAATGCAAATCTGCTCATAACATTGTTTACAAACAAAACAAACAACAAAAAAGGACAACTAAACCATCAAGATCCACCACCAAAACATTGAAACTGATACACGTACAGAACCACCGCAGATCAATTGTACAATAAACATACAAAACCAGGTTTATCAAGCCTAGCATGCAGGATTTTGTGACTGAAAACCGCAAGAATTTCAAGCGAGTTCTGATCACATATGATTGTCAGTCGGTAACAGTTGATGAATCAGCATTACCATAACGTTTTCAAAGAGGGTCAAAAGAAAAACCTACAACGGCATGCAACACAGGAAAACGATCCAAGATCCTAACCATGGTTCTAGGCAAGTCTGGTTTCATTACTTTCACCCAACCCACCAGATGGGGCCTTTTCATGCCCAACACCCATCTAGAACAAAGGCCCATCCTGAAGCAGAAACAAACATCTACAGTAATTAATAATGCGGCAGCTAAAACTAATCATGGCAGGTAAAATGGGCCAGCCATTTTGCTTATCACGCCCAGTTACCAACAAAACACCACCACCAGAAAAAATAATGCAATATAACAACAACTACAAAATAAATAAATGAAAAATAAAAAAAGGGCCCACACAGGCAAACAGACGCTTAAGTATAGAGTTCTAGTGTCTGGACAGCGTGCACAGTCTTAATACCTAGTTGCCAAATTACAACACAGGCAAACAGACGCTGAAGTAGAGATCTAGTGTCTGGCCAGTGTGCACAGTCTTAATACCTAGTTGCCAAATTACAACACAGGCAAACAGATGCTGAAGTATAGAGTTCTAGTGTCTGGACAGCATGCACAGTCTTAATACCTAGTTGCCAAATTACAACACAGGCAAACAGATGCTGAAGTATAGAGTTCTAGTGTCTGACAGCATGCACGGTCTTAATACCTAGCTGCCAAATTACAAGAACAACAAAAAAAAAAAGCTGACATCTAATGAACGCTTGAAGAATATATCTTGCATGCCTGTAAAATCCCATCACCAATTTTCGGAAAAGAGGGCTTAATGGGCTGTTATTAGTATGCTTGACAGAGCATGCACCAAAAGAATGAAAATATAAAAAATCAACTGACTAACAGACTGACTGACAAGTGACATGGGAAACGACTGAATGTAATGCTAGCAGGCGGATCTTCCGTCAGTTCTACCCAGGTGGGCAGCCTGCTGAATAAAGGAAAATGTGGATTTAAAAGCACTTACAGTTGGTCTCAACCAAGGACAGGCACTGTACAAGTACTCTTTGTAATATTTACCTCCTTAAATGTTCTAGTTGCAAAGTGAAACGACTGCAGGTGGAAATCTAAACAAATCTTAAATAAATGTCAGTGAACCGCCCAGAGAAACGTGGATAAACGAGTCACAAGACAACACACAACGCGTTTCGACCTCTTAGGTCTTCCTCAGGTGAAACAAAGACGAACAAAATAACGAAATGCACTTAGCTTTGATCGCTTCAGATTGCTTCGGAGTTCAGCGCAAGAAAGAAGACGTTGAAAACGCCTTCTTCCTTGTACTGAACTCCGAAGCAATCTGAAGCGATCAAAGCTAAGTGCATTTTCGTTATTTTGTTCGTCTTTGTTTCACCTGAGGAAGACCTATAAGGTCAAAACGCGTTGTGTGTTGTCTTGTGACTCGTTTATCCACGTTTCTCTGGGCGGTTTTGCTGACATTTATTTAAGATTTCCTTAAATGTTGTCCGATTTCTAAAAACTAGTTTTATTTTTAATTCAAGCGACCAAACAGTCTTTTCAGGAATGTCACCAAAGTTGGGTAAAAACACTTAAACAGTCCCATCACAGAGAATACACGAAGACTATATTTACCAGTTTATCCTATAACTACATTATGCCTACATTACTGACACCCTTTAGGCTGGTAACATTTGGCTGTGCTGGGGGACACCGGCCATTCCACTTCATATTATTAAAAAAATTTTTTTTAAATGATATAACGAAAACACTCAAAGACAACAACAATATGTACGAGAATACCATGTGGGTTGACTGCAGAACAAAAAGCCAGCGTCCACTCTAGACGGTGTGTGCAGACTCACTCCTTTGTTGCCAGATTATACAAAAAAAAAAAAAAAAAACAAAAACAAAAACAAAAAAAAGAAAGAAAATTCAATGCTGTAAAACCATGACAAGAGAATTAAAAAAATGTGAAAAAAAATTAATAGAAAAAAAAATTAGAGAGAAGAGAACGGGCTACAAAAGCAGCAAAAAAGCAGAGGACAGTAAACAGGGGGAAAAAAAATAGCAGGCTGAGTCAAAGGAAGTGATCAAGAGAGGAAGGTCAAAGTGCATTCCTTTCAAAATGCGGGAAAACACTCTGTACTGAAAGAACCTCAGGCTTCCTCACTGGGGGGTCTGCCTACTTCCAGTGTTCTAAGACACACAACAAGGAAAACACTCACGGTTATCAACTTCCTCCCCTCTGAAAACAATACAACAAATGTGGTCAGACGTACTGATTACACATGGAGCAAGAAACCCTGTTGACACAGGGTGAACTAATGCAGTTTATCCATCACAAACACATATGCAAGCTGAAAAATCTAGAGCTCGCTCTCTCTCTCCCTGTGCCTCACAAACATACATGATACAGGCTTGGTTATAAATTAATACCTTATGATGATCTCTACACCTACTATCACAGCTTTGAATTCATTAAACCAGAACATGCAAAGGCTATAAGCATATGACAAACAATAGCACCTGCACATTTTATTCAGGCTGTTACAAAATCAAGTAGCAATTATTATAATATAACCATAATAATACTTAACAATATATGTCCATCACATCTAATCTTTCCATTGCAAGCTACGAATGTTAAATACAGCAACCAAGGCAAATGTTTTTCACACAAGCAGATTTGAAAAAAAAAAAATCCTCAATATTCTCATACATAAAACTAAAAGACTCAACAAATTTGAAACACATTTTGTCTGTTTCTTGAAATTCTAAGAAAAAATTAAACTTTGTTCAGAAAATAGCTTATCCAATACAAATAAGACCACGAATTAGACAGACAAGTGATCAGAATTAAACATACAGAGAAGCATAACAAACTACACAAACATGCAAGCAAAAGCACATATTTCATAATGACATAATGATTTGATTCACTCACTCTCATATGATTTTTTAACACAAACAAATATTTTGCCAGGCACACACAAGAAACACCTACACAGTTGTCCGATTCTGTTAAATCTTTTCTTAACACACACACACACACACACACACATACACACACACATACACGTCGACAAAGACACACACACATACATGTTGACTTAGACACACACACACACACCCATTGATATCGTGTGTTCCCCAATACGCGTCACATCACCACGGCCCTCTAATTCCCACTTGCCCATCCCAACAGTCCCTTTGCCAACATCCCAAAACTTCCTGAGCTATACCCCTGAGCTACCACACCACTGGCCACAGCCCAGGTGATTCCCATCACAGTCTGATGCAGCCCGACGGATGTGAACCTTAAATGCCATTCTTTAAGTGAACAAACATTTTGATCCCGAACCTAGATCGTCCAAGTACACGATCATCATCACCCCCGTCTTTGTTCTTAATTGCACGATCTTTTAAGTTTGCAATTCAAAAAGTAACAAAATTCATGGAGGAAAAAGAATTGCTCTGCAGGATCTTGGGGGGGGTGGGGGGGAGCTGTTCAAGTTTGCACAGAGGGTAGCAACCAGACAGAAGTTCTCCTGTCTAGGAAATCAATTTAGTGGTCAGCTGAACTAAATTTGCACTCTATGGTCACAAGTAAATTTCACTCAATACTGCTGTAATATTCAAGTTCAAAGCTCTTCAAAACTAAATCAATCAAAATTGTCAACATAGGCTCCTGAAGATTTCACATCCACTTCAACATAGTTCCAAGCTTAACAAACCTCCCAATCAATCTGCCTCAGTTGACCACCAGCATGCACTAGTTTGCAGGTTATGCAAGGGGATGCGTCCTCCCCCTTGACAAAAGGATCGTTCTAACTTCAATTAAAACGACAATCTGCTGGATGTCCCAACACCGGATGTGTGCAAGCAAGATCATCACTCAGCGAGTTAAAAAAGAGAGAGATTTGGTATAACCCAAATCAGTGATCTTGTAATGTGAACTAGAGGATCATTTGAGTAAAAAACAGCTTTTGTAATCATATTTGCATCTTCAGCGGCAGCTTTGTTTTTATTTCTGCAAGATTCATTTGCAAGACAGAACTACAACCTTCAAGCATACCATCACACACTAACGAGTCAGCTGCAACTCTGCAATCAGACATTTAAACATCTCATGCAATGAATAAAGGCATGGCAAGAAGCAAGCTTTTTGACCTGAAGCAAGGCTGCACAATAGAGGAGGCAGAAACAGAAGACAACGCTGTAATATGATACAGTATGTATGTATATATGTATCAGTTTCTGTGTTTCATCTGGAATTAATACATAGTTGCTGAATTACGTAGAAACAGTCATCACCACATGGGTGTTTTGTGTCAATCCACCAGTTTGTGTTTCATGATTGGTACAGAGACATGTCACCCTCTGGGTCATTTCCTATTTCACAATGATAAGTCCAAGGACCTCTTCTGACAGCAGATATTTAGAATGCAATCTGAATGTTGGCATTAATCATCAAATTGCACGGGTGACCCGATGTAAAGCCGAAGTACTTGTTCTGTGCTCTTGTTGACGGCTGCAGTGCTTGATTTAAGGGCTTCCTGAAAATAGAAAACCCAGAAAGAAAGTTTTGATCTATTGGTAAATGTCAGGTGTCCACTAATTGGTTTTCACATTTTATTTTAGTCAGCAGATCTTTCTCATTGATACTAGATGTCACTATTTACTTGCTAGATCAGTGCTCCCCCACACTCTCTGTCTTCAGGAAATACTGTTCTCTGCTGAAGTTTTTAAACAGTGTAGTTACATCTCAAAACTTTTTAGAAGGTTATAAAGGTTTAAAAAAAAAAAAAAGAAAAAAGGAAAGAAAAAGAAACGGTGAAGAAAACATCTTCCTCTCTCTGGACTTGCCATCAGTGTTTTTCCAAGAAAGCAGTTTTGAAGGGTTTGTCATAAAGTACTTAAAAATGTTTTGTCTTTTATGTCACAGTAGACGGTGTGGCGACAGCATCACGACCTGATGACTGAGCTTGTCATTTCATGGAAATGAAAATGCTTGCTTTGCCATCTTTCAACTTTGTGCGTGTATGTGCGTGTTTTTGCGCATGTAAAAGGGTGAATTCACGTGAAAAAAATTCACTCAATAGCGATGATGCACACAAAGAACTTCTGTCAAAATGCAAACCGTTGTATTCTACTGAGGTGGGTGCATTTCAAACAGATGGTTGCCAAGTTTCAAGCATTTGCATCAACCGGTCTGGCAATTTCATTGTTTATATGATGCACATACTCACTCTACAGAAACCATTCAAATGTCCACTATTTTGTTGCTAGATATCCACCATTTTTGGGGGGGTAAACATTCACGTAACAGCTAGGCCGTTATTCTGTTGTTAGATGTCCAACTGCAGATCCACATTCTTACTTGTTTCAATTAACAATTTAGTGCTTTTGATAGGTGTCCACTATTTGAAGAAGAAGAAGCTGTACTCGCACTATCATTAAAAACTATACAAAATCTGACATATTTTGAATCACTGTAAAATGCACAAAACCTGAATTATCTTGAAAAGGAAATTACCCACCAAGCCTTTGTCTTAGGGCTGGTAAAACTATAAAAAGGCTGACGATTTGGTTATAAGACAAAAAAGTACATAAATTCCTGAACAATTACTGTGGTAGGAACGTCAGTACTTCAGTACTGAAATACACAATGATGATTCAAAAAATAAAGTGAATCCAAAAAAAAAAAAAAGGGAAAAATCCTTTTGAGGACCTGAGCCTAGAAAAAAAATAAGGGGAATGTGGGGGTATTTAACAGATGAAAAGATGGGGAATAATGACAGAAGATGAATACACAGGGCTATGCATACTGACTAACATACTATTAAAAATGAAATACAACAGCAAAAAAAAAGACCAACAATTTGTTTGATGGACATTGCAGTGAACTTTTCTTTTGAATTAGCAGCAAAACCACACGTCTATTTAAACACAAAACTGGAACCTTTACATCCCACAACCCCTGCCCCCAACAGCACATGAACAGGTTGTATGCTGTGTTGGTGGATGACACTCAGTGCAAAAGCTGGTGGCCTCTTTTCTGCTGACTTGACCCACTGCAAGCAAGAAAGGCAATTCTGGCATGACCAGTAGTAGAGCTGTGTGTACACCGACACAACTAGCAGTGCAGCAACTTCCATCTTTTCCCCTTATCCAGCTCTCCCTTGTGAACACCAGTGTATCGGATGACTGATCAGCCTCAAAGGACATGTTCACATGTCAGTGTTTGTCCTACCCGCTTCCCTCCCAATATGGCAAGACACTTAATCTGTTCAGCAACAGCAAACCAATTTCCCATGGCATGAGAGAAAAAGAAAACAATCACTGGCATGTGACACAGACACCAGATCACAGACACTAGCAATCAACAATGAATTCCATCGCTACCTCCCCCCAAAACTCCCCTCCTCTTAAGACTGAAAAATATTCACAATGCAGCTTGTTGAACAGTCTTCTCAATCTCCTACTGGAATACTTAAGTCAGTTTCTTCTGGCATAGGGTGGATCTTGTTACCACAACATGAAGATGACTTAGAAAAGAGATACAATGGAATCAGCTTCCCTCCCCACCAACTGCCTTTGCACATGTACCAAGCTCACAGCCACATAATGAGAAAAAGAAAAAAAAAAAAAAAAAAGAAAGAGAGAAAGAGAACCGGAAGTAAAAAACCAAACCACTGTAAAACAGCCCGTTAAAGAAAGAAGAATGCCAGAGTGAAAGGAGAAAGGGCCAAAGCAGCCCCCACTGCTCAGGCGTCACGCATTCCTGTTGAGTAAAGCTGCCTTGGCTGAACGCGTGGTGGAGTGCCAGGAGAGCCCCCAGAGACCGCCCCTGTCCACATCGGCACATCACTTCACACGGAGGCCTCATAGGTGGTCACTGACTCATAGACACTTTTACCACTCTCTTTGCGGGTGCGTCTCAAGCGATTGCTCTGGGTCTGTTCTCGCTCCCGCACTTCAGCCGCTTCCGTCAGCTGCAGTGCCTGCACAAAGGACAGGGGGTCCACTTTGCCATCGGGGCCATCCCCCGGCAACGGGGACTGCAAAGGCCCCCGCGGATACTCCTCCGTGTTGTTCCCTACCGAACCTAGCCGTCCACCTGCCGGTGGTATGGAGTTTGAAGCCGAGTGATATGAAGAGAAGCTAGCATCTCGTGATTGGCCTTGGAAATCTTCTGTGCTAGAGAGGCCCTCCCGGGAGCGGTTGAGGAACTCCCGAGAGCGTGACATGATGTTGTCTTTTGAGCGGTTAAGGCTTTCCCGTGACTTGCTCCTGGCTGGATAGTATGTCCTGGATCGGTCTTTGACCACAGTGGAAGGAGAGGGTGTGGCAGGACTGTAGAAAAAGCCTCTCTCTGCTCACAGATGGCGACATGGGCAGACCCATCCTGCTATCTCCCGTAGGATAAGATGTGGGCAGGGCTGCCATGTAAGGAGAAGTCACCTGCATGGGCTGAGGCTTGGCACCCTGTCCCCTTCCCGTCCCAGCGATCCCCCTCCTTCCCAGGGATTCCGCGTGGCAGGATGGATGAGCTTGGCGCGTGATGAGAAACGCTCCCCGCTGGGACTGGTGGGCAGACTCCCACCACACCGCCAGTTGGGGAGTGTGGACTTAGGTCTTCCCCTGGGCTCATGGGAGCACGACGGAAGTGCTGGCGTTGCGGGGAGGCGGACGCTGCCCGCTGGTAGATGTTGACTGGCGGGGTGAGGCAGGGTGACTGTCAGCACCCCGCAGACTGTGATTGCTGTCACCGGCGCGCCGTGCGGCGTGAAGCGAGGCTCCTACAGATGTGGGGTTGCTGGCAGGGGCAGGCTGTGAGCCGTCGTACAGGTTGCTGTAGGAACCCAAGCGGCGCTGTGTGGGCGGAGAGGGCTGACAATCCAAAGACTGGCTGCCTTTATCGAAGTAGGGGTCTGGGTCAGTGAACACCATCGCCTGTTGACATATGCAAATCATAAATGGCATGTGGGAGGAGAAAAAATAAACAAGAAAATGCATGTGATAAAACTACAATCTCAATGACAGCATTCTTATTACAACATCACTTCTGCTAATTTTCTACATCTTAAGAGGAAAAAAAAAAAAGGAGAAAAAAAAAAAAAAGAATACAACTGCTTGTTTAACTCAATGGCAATACAAAGACATTCAAATTTGGTGCCTGGCTCACACACTGCGATGTGTTAACATTGTACCTTGACAGAGCACTGCTTTTCTTTTAGTGATCTTAAGAATCCAAAGAAATCTGTGAAAGTCACAGCATGACAATTTACCTATATGCAGTTCTTTTCTGCAGATCAAAAACCGTGGTTTCCTTTTTTTGGTAGCATGTTTTTGAGACAGGTCAGGTTGCTCTGTTTCCAAACAAAGAGAGGCAGAATAAGGGCAATTCTTCTTTTGAGAGGTGCAAGAACTCGTAACAGATGAAGGATCCAATGATTACTGTTTTTACATGCTGAAGGGGACATAACTTTGAAGGAAAAGGCTTCTAATACTTGTTCTAGATGAAGCATCCAACAATTAGCATGTTTACATGCTGAAGGGTACTTAACTTTGATGGAAAAGGCTTCTAAATTCTTTGTACCATGTTTCCTTATGTCCATTTGCTGACGGACAGTGAAACTTTCTATGGTGTGCATATGCACCCTTTCAATTTTCTTTTAATGAAGGTAATCACCTTTTCTCTCCCCAAACACTTTTAGACAGCATTCATGAAAAATCTGTTCTGACTGATATGTTAAAAGAAACATTACTGATTTCAAATCATGTATAGATTGTCCATTTTGGTCATTTTGCACCAGCCTGTTGAAGTTTTATGAATGCTATGTGATATTTTTAACATGTCGCCATAAGTTATTTACATTTCAGTCAATCCAGTGTTTGGAGAGATAAAAAATGAAAGAAAGATAAAAAGTGCAGACAGGCACTTTGGAACTGGAGGAAAGAAACAAGATCCCTGTTGTAGCTACTAACATCCCCACCCCACCCCAAACCCTCACCTCCTGCCCTATGGATCTCTAACCTAAGAAACAGACTTTAAAAACATCTGTAACACAAAGACATTACTCGTTGGTTGCTTTTAAAAAAATTTTTTTTATCCTCTCTCTTCAGTACTGTAATGTGCAAATTCTCTGAACATCTAGTTAACGGACCAGTCAGAGTGCGACATCTGGGACAGACATGAAAACAGCAACAAAGTAACAGCAGGTGTGCCTGTCTTCTTTCTGCTGAAGAAATCTATAGGATTAATTAGACGAAAGTGTATAACAAAAGTGGGAGGGAGGGATGAGGGGGGGGGATAACGGCAAATGGAGGGAATGAGGGTGAGGGGGTGTGAGAGGACTGGGTGAGGCAAAGAAAATAAAGGGTTTCAGGGCTTTAATGTGTCAATCAAGCTAAATATGCAACAGATGGGTTTTAATCTTGTACGGTAGACACAGAATACTGCAGCTCAGAACCCAATCTCTGTCCACCTTATGTACATGCTGTATCCATGTCCATTCTAAAACACTTCATGTTATTCAAAACAAAAACAGTTTCACATTTCTATTAACATATTAACCTATCCTATCACCCTTCCCCCTGTCATCTCACATACATGAAATGACATAACGAATCAAAAGACACCACACAGAATATCATTAACAATTGCAGATCACATTTCTGTTAACACTTCCATCCACAAACGACAATGACACCCATGTGCACTTACACACAAAATATGCCATTAAAACTGAAAAATTCTGGTTTCATAACTCCCCCTCCCCCCAATGCAATGGAAAAGCAGAATCAAGAAGAAACCCCTACAGCATGGAATGTAAATAACAAAATGATTTTAGGCCTATACAGTCCATGACGGTATCTTTCAGAGCTGAAAGCAACACTCAAGGCAACTCAATGGACAGGACGGCTCTGCCAAGTTTAATTAAATCTTGAATCCGTGAATCATAAGTTGAAAATGAATTTTCCTTCAGTAGTTACTTCCCATGTAAATTTTTTCACACAAGGAAATGTGTAAACTGTACATATAACCAGGAATTTTTAATATTCCATGGAAATAATTTTACAGATGTTTATCGATAAAAAAGTAACTTCATAATTTTTCACAAAAATACACCATTTTAAACACAGTTACCAATGCATTAAAGTAACTTCAAAATGTTCACATTACATTTGAAATAGTCTTTTCAATCAAATGAATGGAACCTGGATTTATAATATAATCCAGATCTGCACAACAGATCTATACCAAACTTTTGAGTTCACCCTTCGATTACTTTCCATCCTTCAACCAAATTCATCTGTAACTGGCTTTGTACTTTTCATGATATAACATTTGTAATAATCCGACTCAATAATCCAAGGCCAACATCTGATCTAGATCAGAATTTAGCCAGTTTATGTATCTGGACCACAATCCATGTTTCAACAAAGTATGGTTAAAACAGATTCAGTAATTTTTTTTCCAAATACTGTTGACAAACTGAACAATTGGAACATCTCAATAGACATGGATGAAAACACAACTCCTAGGAGGAAGTGGTAACTGTTTGCGCTGTCTTCATTTCTTCTGATGAGTATGGACTGTACACAAATTTCCATGCAAACAAACACAGGTATACAACCAATTTCTAGCAATTTTAAGCATACTCTTTCATAGTCTCAGCACACACGAGGCTATCGAAGCATGCACACATGCTCTGAATGACAGAAATGCACCTGCACTGACCTTTTGTTTTAGGGAGAGTCTGTATGAAATGGTAGAAATAAGACTGACAAATGGCATGCAAGTTTATCATATCTGATATCTAGGGTGAAGAACACTCTCTGTGCCGTGAGTTTACAAGGGGAGCTAAACTTCTGCTCTGAGATGTTATTTCCCCCTGAGGTAAATGGCACAACTGTACATATACTGCAAATGACCTACGAGTGCACATGCCTACACACACATACATACTCGCACAGAAAAAAAAAAACACACTGAAGTATACCACAGTGCAAACCATTCAGATTTTTTTTTTGTTCCAGCCTCATCTTCCATGCCCCTCAGTGGCATTTTTCTCATGTGACTCATTCCAGCTCCTCTAAATAAAGCCACACCCACATTCACCCTGTCACGGCTCCAGCACTGCAGTTCACAGGATGTAGTAATCACAATCAAGCTGTCCACAGCACCACTGCAGCCACTTTGGTTGTGTTCCCTGGCGCTTGTTCTGATCCCAAACATGCAGGACACTATCTACTAAGACCCCCCCCCCCCCCCCCCCCCCCCCCCCCCCCCCCCCCCCCAATATGACAACAGTAACTCTGCCACACAGCCAGCATGGCTAGACATCCCCTTTTTGGGCACACCACTGCATTCATCCAATGACAGTCCCCATAAACTTTCTAACACCAACGTTCTCTTAAACAAACAAACAAACAAAAAAACAAAACACAAAAAGCTAAGAATGAGAGCAGAGTTTATACGGTCAGACTGAGACTTTTTCACACTGATGGTCAATGATCAGAGGAAGTGAGGACAAGGCATTCCATTCTGGTCTGAGCAAGTTGTACTCAATACTTCCACAATCTCAAGAGAGATTTGACATCTGCATGTCTGGTCAAGAAACATGACCACCACCTCGACACCCATCCATTCAGTGGATGAAACTAGACTGTGTGGTTCTGTTTTTCCTATTTGAGCACTGGATATGAACTGATTTGGTTCAAAATATACTACAAATAAATCTCTCTGTAAGTACAACCTCTGATCTCACAAATTCATGATGCAAACGACTGCAACTTTGTAATTACTTCAGGCCCTAACAACATGTTAAATGTAAAAAGAAACAAAACTTCTGCATGTTCAAGAGAAGCCCCCCCCCCCCCCCCCCCCCCAAGACTTCTGTGAAACCTGGATCCTAGAAAAGAAGTCAGGAATGATTTAAACAAACAAACAAAAATCATCTGGCAATGCTGTTTTATTATCCTCAAACCAACTGGCCAGAACTGTTACATAAAGCAGGAATTCCACCTGTCAGGACACCATTACGGGCCATGCTGATCTTTGTGTACCCAAACTTTGTATTCCGAACTAATTTTTCACTGTGAAGGTGACAACTATGCGTTACACCGCTAATCAACATGCGCAGAACAATGCACATCTTAACTGCATGGCAATAATGTGCAAATAATGCATACTTTACAACAGGGCAAAATGCACCTAATGGCAGCATTCCCTAAACAAAAACATCAAAGAAGAAAACAGGAAAAAGGTGAAACAACAGACACATACATGAACATACACACACAAACAATAAAAGCAAGCAAGCAACAAACACAATATAAAAATCATAATGCACATTAACATGCCACAGAAATCAATACAGACACACTCACAAACACACAGATACAGAGGAGCATATCAAGGGCTGAAACAAGAACTGGGAAGGTCCACCACTGACAAGCAGGAATGCTTGTCACAGACAAAACAAACCAAGAAGACTTGCCACAAACCTGGGATGCATCTCACCACAGACTTACCAACCAGGTTTGCCACAGACAAAACAAAACATGAAAGATGTATCAGACACAAAACAGACCAGGAATGCTTGTCAATGATAAAACCACGAAGTTTGTCACAAGACAAAACAAAAATGGTGAACCTGTCACGCACAAAACCAGCAAGGGATGTTTGTCACCACTAAATCTGGGTTGGCCTGTCTCAAACAAAATAGGGAGGACTTATCAAAGACACACCAAACCGGGTAGGCTCGTCATGGATGGAACAATCCGAGAAGTCTGTCGTAAACAAAACCAAAAAGGCTTGTCACTGACAAAATACACCAGAATAGCTTGTCTGAAAGCAACCAGGAAGGCTTCTCAAAGATGGAACAAAGCAGATGACTTGTCACAGACAAACCAAGGCTTGTTACACACAGAATCAGCCAAGACAAAGAACCAACCAAGAATCTTGTTACACTGAAAAAAAAAGAAGGCTCCTAACACACATCTTGCCTATCTGTCACCAACAAACCAGGTAGACTTGTCACTAACAAACCAGAAACCAGGAATGGTTGTCACAGACAGATCAGGAGGAATTATCAGAACAAGAAATCCAAGTCAGCTTATCACCCCCAAAAAATCAGGACTGCTTTAACACCTCCCCAAAACCCTGGCAAGTATATCTGCTGCCCAGTAGCTGGTCATTCGCACTACAAGTCAAGAATTATTGGCAGTTCCTTCTTACACTCCCAGTGAACATAAATCATTTTTAAGTCTCGTCAACTTATCTTCCTGAACTCCTGACATTATTGTCACTTTTGTAGCTTGTTCAATGTTGTTGTCTTTTGTCAAAAGTTCTTGCTAACAAAACGATCACCTGTTGCAAAAACTATTCAGCTTACATCACATATTTCTCTATATCATAGTTTCATTTCACTGCATATTCATAATTTTTTTTTTTTTTTTTTTTTTTTTGCTGTCGCAACCTCTGCGCCACCTCAGAGGCAGTGCACCCACGCCGCTCATTCCGACCCCCTGTCCACAGCCATGGCCCAGTCGGCCCCGCCGCAGCCCCGGCACCGGCAATCCACAGGGAGCAGTCAATGTCAAGTCGTCAAGAGGCAACCCACTGGAGGAGACACTGCACTGCTGCCGAGTCACTTCAGTGGTGTTCAGTGGCGCCTGTTCTGATCTAACATACGCAGGACACCACCTACTAAGCCCCCTACTGACGACAATAATTGCTTAGTCGCGGAGCCGGCGTGAGTGAGCTCTCCCTCCGGAGGGCGCCACCACGTCCGTCCACGACAGCCCCCATGACCCGCCGATACCGGTGACCCCGACGGAACCAAACCAAGGCCACAGACGTGGAGAGGACATCGAAACTGAGGTCACCATGAGAGCAGGGCATGAAGGGCCACAGAATTTGAGACTTTTTTTTTTATGCTGATCGATGAGAATGAGGATGATTATGATGATGCTACGGATTTCCATTTCGGTCTGAGACTACATGACAGGGCTGTACTCTACGCTTCCTTCATAATATATCCCGGCGTCAACCAGGCCCGAGAGATACAGACACCTGCAGTGTTGGTCAGGAAATTTGAGCAACACTCTCAGAAACGCATCCATTTAGTGGATGAAACTCGACTGTGTGGTCCCAGTCTTCCCAACTGAGTCCGCAGCAACTCAACTCTGGGTAGGAGCCGGTCGGGGCAGAAAAACCCACATGACTTCTGATGGGATTCGAACCCACGACCTCCCAGCCGGAGTCCGCGACGCTAACCACTGGCTGGTATATTCATTATTTTCATTTTGTTACAACTCAACAAACCGTCTGCTGAGCTTTGGAACTGACGGTGAAATAAATCTCTAAAATATCAGACATGGGGTGAAACCACCCTCTTCACCAGTAAGCAAGAGTGAGCCCCAACATGATGCACACAGATCCATCACATATCATGGAAGATCCATGAGGAAAGACCTTCCCCACACAGTAACCAAGGAGAATTAAACAACATTTTCAGAACCAAAATTCATCAACCTGATACTTCACAGTCGAAAACTAAGCCAGAATCTGAAGACCACCAATCGTCAACAGCGATGGAAAAACCACATTCCAGTGTCCACAAGATTAATGAAAACCAAACACACTGGGAGAGCTCATCAGCTGTAAAACCCATGCTGCCTCTTGGGACAAGTGTAACATAACCCAACAGTGATACAGATGTGGAGACTAAAAAACAAACAAACAAACAAAAAACCAAGTCAGAAACACCCACACGAAACTGAAACTAAGAGAAATCAAACCAGGGTATTTGGCGCCCACCACAATCACACTTGTTCCAGGGGTAGTGCTACAGAGATGAAAAGAAAAACCAAACAATTCAACAGAAATGAAACCAGGGAAAACCAAGCCTGACAAATCATAATCACAATGGTTTTATGGACCATGTCATTAAAAAAAAAAAAAAAAAAGGAGAAAAAAGCAGACAGCTTAAAATATGGAAAACTAAACTTAATTTCGGTGACTCCTACATCTCAGAGGATTACCTTAAAGGAACTGACTTCTATATTTTGCAGCATCATTCAGTTCATGCCGTTTCACAGCCAAGTTGACTTTGGCAGAGTAGGGAAGCGAATAAGGGAGAGTGGAAAAGAGGAAGGGGGCATACAGGGCTGTCAATTCTGACGTCCATGAGGTGTCCACTATTTCCTTTTTGGGAGATAATGTCCAATCCCAAGTCCAGAATGCATGTTTTGATTTCTTTCTTTTGTGTAATAATGAGCACACAAAGACCTATTCTTTTACAATAGATCGAATGAGATCTGCAAGATACAAAACATTATAATCTAAAATTTCATTGTTTCTGTAAGTCTCTGAAGATTTGATAACAATTTCCTTTTAAACTGAAATAAAGCACTCACAGACTCTTGCAATGGGTGGCTGCTTTGAAACTAAAAATGAAAAAAAAAAATGTATACACACAAAATCAAGGGCATCCTATATTATTCCATCATGTGCATACTGAGCAGTAACTCCTAAAGAGAGTACCGCAGCAAATAACTACAGGCAGCCGGTGGATAGATATTTTTCCCATAAAATAAAGGAAATACCTTACATGGAATTGAACTGTAAGTATGGAATACTTTTTGGGCAGATACCTCACAAGCAAACCAAAAGCAATTCATCAATCATTCCATTAACTTTCTTACAAATCTTTCCATCAACCTTTACCAAGTAAGTACCAATTCACCAGCATCCTCTCATTGAGGATGAACCTACATTTTGTTCCCATGCAGGTTACAGGAGAAGGCTTGAACATTTCACTCTTATCAGTTCAGGTACTTTGGTGCTAGTTTACCAATCATACAGATTATGCATGAAAATAGGTCATTTCATATATCAAATATACATCTTTAGATTTTAAATTTGTAAAGAAATACGCAGAATCTAATCACAAAATGCTTGGCAGCTTAAACTGTAACAATGGAAAATTACTGAAGGTGGGGCAGTGAAACGGATATTCAATGACTGGGAACAATACTGGTCAAGAGTCAAGACACATACTGCATCTGCATCTGCTGGTGACAGACGACTATTCATTCAAAAAGATTATGGACAACGTAGTGGCCCTAGCACTGCTGAACTGATGACAGCTTAGAAAGCAGTGTAGACTGTAACGGTGGCTTTTGCTTCAAACTTCTTTAGAGGCAATGAATGAAAAAGTGGAAAGTCAGCAGAGTTTCCCTATTCTAACTCATCCTGAGTGATCACAATGGTCCATCATAAACAACACACAGCCACACACATGCTCAACAAACTTCATAAACTACTAGATCTTTATACAAAGCTGGTGCGATCCGTGCATGAATTGTGATGAGGGAACTTTTTTGTGTGTTTAAATCAGTACCAGTTTCACAGGTTTACCAAGCCCTCGAACAAAATTGGTAAGAATGCAAATGGTAGGTCCAAAACTCATGGTAGTTTACATGGTTAATCAGCGTTTGACACAGCTGTGTTTATCGCTTGTTTCAACTCCCACCTTTCCTGACAGTCCCAAGCTTACAACCACGTTGCCCTTTCTCAAGACACCTGCCCAGTGACAGTGATGTCAATGTCACCACAGTAAATCATCCATCTTAGATTTAAACGATGGAAAATTTTGGGAGAGGAAATTATTTTGTTGTTAAAGGCTGACCTTTTGTCACTACTTTCCTGTATAATGTAACTCGCAAAACACAGCCAACTGAATGCGCTTGAGAGGCCGCAGACGGAAGGGATCCAACTATATAATGGTGTGACTGAGCTCTGACTGTTCAACAAGTAACTCTAGCAACAAATACAATGTGGCAATATGACGGGGAGTTTTTTCATCATACTTTCCATTTGGCTCAGCATAATACCCTTTCAAAATCTTTGCAAACCACAGCCAGTTTGATAGCATGGTTTGACTGAATTTTTGTGGATTACAAGGTGCAAAGGTGCCATAATAAAGTGTCTTACACTTCAGGCCCAGCATGGAGCTGTATCCACTTCTTTCTTTCTATGACAAGCGCTAATCAAGTCATCCAGGTCAGGCTTTCACTCCGTCTTGCCTTTTCCTTTTTCGGACCTCATAATGCTCAGATGTTCTTTAACTCTGTGGCTTACACCAGCTAGTCCTCTCTGTACCTAACTATCAGATCTTAATCATCGGAGAAACTTAACTCAACCTCTGACTTCATTCGATCAGATTGCCATCACACAAAGTGGTTTGCCATCCTGCACTTTCAGTCCAACACATCATGTGTCTTGCCGCTTTTCATTCTCAACATTCACGAACACAAAAGGAACACTTACCAATTCATAGCAAACCCACAAAATAAAAGAACTGATGACGACACCAGGCAGGCAGAAAGGAGACCCATACAGCAGCCACGACAGCCACAACACCGCCCACGGACAACAATCCCGCCAGATGCAACACAGCAGCAATACCGCAGGAAGTAGACAAGAGAAAGAGATGGGAGGAAAACTGTATACAACCTTATAATTTACTCACGCTATTGTTGACCCGTGGGGCTATGATGACGCACTCCATTCGCTGTGGTGCTCGCCTCCACGCTGATCTTCACGTCCTTGTCCGCAGCCACATATGTTACTCGTGAAGAGTCGATATTGATCGTTCGAGTTTTCCGAATGTAAGACACCAACCTGGAAACACACGCTGCCATGTTAATCTCACTGGGAGTCATTTTAAATGCTTTACACTAAATGGACATGGATTTACAGGAAAGTAACTGGCAAGGCAAACCTTCAGTACAGCCATCTTCTTCAGGTTAACAACAACAGAAACAACTGGAATACACCACAACTGCTTACTTGTGTACACACAGTATTCAGACATAGGAAGATTTCAAGGCAGCAAGTCAACAAACCTGATTTCCAAGTCAAATGTCAGTTGAAGAGTAAACAGTAAAAAAAAAAAAAAAAAAACAAACAAACAAAAAAAAATGTCGCGCTGAGAATAAAAAAAAAAAAACACCTCCAAAAAAGTTATCATCTATCCTTCCACACACATTCTAGAAGACAGCAAAACTACCAGAATAATTATCTTCAACAACACTTTCAAGGAATACTTTCTCAAACAAGGAAAAAAAAAAAAAAAAAAAAAAAGGACAAAAAAGGGCTCTTCCAAAGACCTGGACTAAAACGTATTATCTAACCACTGACATTCCAAATAAACAAAAATTATCAAAAAGTTGAAAAGCAAACAATCTTCAAAACTCTGACTGAACAATCTAATATTTAAAACCAGTATCATTCCATGCAAGATAAATTCCAACTATTAAAAACAAAGTTGAGTAAACGTATGTGTGTACATGCATGTGTGTATGCATACTGCGTACAGGCATATGGATAACAGCCATGTTTTGGGCAGGCAGGAATCTTATTTTGAGAAGACAATGCAGCAGTGAACATCAAACGAAACAAATCCAACCAGAATGGTAAGAAAAAAAGAGAAATATGAAAATACAACCCTTTATAACAAAACTGAACATTAAGGACACCGAAATAAAAGCTTCCTTTACAATTACTCTGTTACAATGAACAAAATCAGATTCCCTTTGCATTAAAGTAAATGTACTTTTCCGTGTCCTTAATGATCATTTTGCCAAATTTAAAGGAATTGAATGGAAAAAAAAACAACAAAAACCTGTAAGGACATGTTAGTCAAAACAATACCAGTCAAAGTTGTTATATCCTTGATTTCAGGTGTCCTTAATTGTTCAATAAATAAATAACAGACAGATAGACAGATCTGGCAACCTGTAGATTGCAAGTTACCTTATTCTTTTGTAAAACCATTTCTATTTTTCGAGCTTCTTTGTGTCTCTTAAATAGGATCTGGAAAATGCAGGAAAGTATAGGAATACCTGTCATCTATATTTCATGTCTATGGGGTGTAAACTTATCATGGAGGTCATGATGAACAGAAGCCACCCGCTTCCCTGAGTGGGTAATACAGTGGTAAGTCCTCAGTCAATGTTGATACTTTGGAATCCACACTTAAGATGTATCTTACTTTGATGACCCAATTACGTGGCTGTTGGGACTGTTTCTTTTAATTTCACTCACACAAAGACGTCTGATCACTGACAAAATGATGCTCATTTTTTTTTTTTTTTACACAACACTGATGCATTCCTGCATGCCCATACACACAAACATATAATGCACAAATTCTCTCTTATTTCAGCTTGGATTTAGCATAAATTTTTCCTTTTCAGATCCAGAGCATCTACCATGGGACAGTGAAATAATAATTAATGTTGATGAACCCGAGATGAAGACAATGGATGTGTTTCTGTTCTTACACGTTTTGTTTTCAGTGATTTCGAAGACAGACATGATGAGTTAAACAAAGGGTGGCATGAAATCAATCTTTTCTTTCGAAGCTTGTAACAGACACGATAGACCAGAGATAACCACAGACACAGACACAGAAAACAAGCACTAGTCAGGAACGAGCAAGACAAGAACTAGTCATGGACATGGAAGACAGGAACTAGCTAAAGAGATAGTAGACGAGAGCCAGTCGTGAACATGGAAGACAAGAGTCGGTCACAGACACGCATAACAAGAGCTAGTCATGGAAGACAAAAGCTGGTAACAAAGACAGCAGACGAGAGCTAAGTCATGGACATGAACATGTCACAGACAAGGAAGACGTCAGCCAGTCACAGACATGAGAGACAAGAGTCGGTCATTGAGACGGATGACAAGAACCAGTCATGGACATGGAAGGCAAGAGCTTGTTATTGAGGTAGCAGACAAGAACTCACATGAGCATGGAAGACAACTAGTCCAGGACATGGAAGACAACTAGTCAGGGACATGGAAGACATGAGCTAATCACAGACATGGGAGAACCAGTCATGGACATGGAAGTCAAGAGTTAGTTACTGAGGTAGAAGACAAGAACTAATCATGGACACTGAAGTAAACAGCTAGTCACTGAGGTAGAAGACAAGAACTAATCATGGACATGGAAGTCAAGAGCTAGTCACTGAGGTAGAAGACAAGAACTACTCATGGACATGGAAGTCAGAGCTAGTCACTGAGGTAGAAGACAAGAACTAATCATGGACATGGAAGTCAAGAGCTAGTTACTGAGGTAGAAGACAAGAACTAATCATGGACATGGAAGTCAAGAGCTAGTCACTGAGGTAGAAGACAAGAACCAATCATGGACATGGAAGTCAAGAGCTAGTCACTGAGGTAGAAGACAAGAACTAATCATGGACAGTCAAGAGCTAGTCACTGAGGTAGAAGACAAGAACTAATCATGGACATGGAAGCACATGGAAGACAACTAGTAACAGACATGGAAGACCTGTGCTAATCATAGACATGAAAGAACTAGTTGTGGACAGGGAAGATGAAGTCACTGACACTGACAGGCATGACGAAAGACTAATCTTGGAAAGAACTGACAAGACTTAGTCACTGACATCGAAGGCATTTTTTTTCTCCTGCATGGAAGATAAGCCAGTCATTGACATGGATTGCAAGAGTTAGTCATGGATATGGGAGAACACAGGCACCAGCTGCCGTGGTGAAGTGCTTAGCATTGTGGATTCCCGGTTGGAAGGTCATGGGTCTGATTCCCATGAGAGCCTTTCGTGGTATTTTCTGTCTCCAACTGTCTGTCTCCGACCCAGAATTCAGTTTGTTATGCCCCATGGCTCAACTGAGAGGACTACACAGTTGAGTTCCATCCACCTAATGGATATGTCTCTGACAGTGTTGCTCAAATTTCCTGACCAATATTGTAGGTGTATCTCTCTTGGGCCTAGCTGATGCCAGAATATATATGATGAGAGTAAGTGCAGAGTACAGCCCTGTCATGCAGTTTAAGACCAGATGGAAATATGTAGCATCATCTACATCATCCTCATCGATAAGCATTTAATAATTCAAAAAAGTCTCAAATTCTCTGGCCCTTCAAACTATGCTCTCATGGTGACACCAGTTTGATTTCCTCTCTGCATCTATGTCCTTAGTGAAGTTCTGTTAGGGTTACTGGTATCAGAAAATTCATGGGGATTATGGCTGGACAAACATGGTGATGCCATCAAGGAGAACTCACACACGCTGGCTCCACAACTGAAAAATTACTGTCACCAGTAGGGGGGCTTAGTAGGTGCTGTCCTGCCTATACGGGATCAGAACAAGCACCACTGAACACCACAGAAATGACCTGGCAGCAGTGCAGTGTCCCTTCTGGTGGGCTGCCTCATGATGGCCTGACACTGACTGCTCACTGTGAACTGACGGTGCCAGGGCTGTGTGGTGGAACAGCCAGGCTGCAGTGTGTGGACAAGCACCCCTAATAGGCAGTCTGGGTACCATGCCATTGATCTGGCATGGAAGACAACAACAAAAAAAAAAAAAAACCCACAACAACCAAATAAAATTGCCATCCCCCTCCGCAAACATACATATGAAGACGAGAGCTAAACACGGACATGGATGACCAGAGCTGGTCATGGACACAGAAGATACGTGATATTCAGACATGGAAGATGAACTAGTCATGAATGTGGAACAATTAGTCATGGATATGAAGACCAGTGTTAAGACACTGACACAGTGGATCAGCAACTTACTTGGGCCATCGTGGACCACATAAAGTGTAGCTACAATTGAGGCAGCATCCTCTATGAAATGGATTTAAACCACCTTTGAATTTCCCCGTCACCTGCAATGCAATCACACAAAACATGTCAAAACTGAGAACCTTCAAATACAACTTCATTACATACTATGTCAGTTGTTCTTATAGAAAAAGACATTACCAAACCAAAAAAAAAAAAAAAAAAAAAAAAAATCAAACATTAAACAACACAACCAAATAATGACCTGACACTGAAGCAGAATGAATCATTTATCAAAACTACATTCTTTCATTTACTTCCTTGTCTTGTTGAAGCATATAAATATATCAGCTTTAGAAGAAGGGCAGTCTAAGTTATCTCTAAACATTCATTTAAAAAAAAAAGTCTCCAGAAATTTAAAAACAACACAGTAAAGTCATATAAGAGTCAGTCAATGATACATTTTAAAGTTAATCGTTTGCCCTGAGCCAAGCATCAGTAGTTTGTGTACAGAATTCAAACACACGGTAAAGGAATCTGCGACGAGTCAATGTCAAATACTCGAACCTGACCAAGATATTTATGGAACAATTGAAATTTACTGGTCACCTTATAATGAAACTTTGGAAAATAAATTGCACCTAGAACAGCGAACAACTAAGAAATCAAATGCTGGAGTAAGATCTACAAATGCTCCGTTTTCATCTGTTTTGTCTCTGGACTGCAAACTGCAGTAAATATACAATGCTGATCTGATTTCAGCTTCACAGTTTTCCCAAATGCTGCTGGCCGAAGTTTGCAACAGTCTGAGAGAGAATTCTGAATATTTCCTCATATTTAAACATGGGGTTTCTGTCATTCTCCTCCACTGCAAAGTACTTTCCATATCAAACTCTTCAAAAGCAACAACGACCTATTTGTTGGTGCTGATTGATCAAAATTTTGTGGCTGATGTAGTACTCAGATGCCCTACAGACCAGCTTACAGTTCTGGTCCACGTTGTGCTTCCTCAACCTTTAACTTCAAGTCTATGGCCAAACGCTGAACAAGACACCCCTGTCAGAGAGTGTGTGTGTGTGTGTGTGTGTGTGTGCTGTTTTTTGTCTATTGCTTTTCCCAATGACAGGTCAAAAAAAAAACTTCTTCTTATACAAAGACCCTGCTTGTAGACGAACAGCTGGGTGTATGCTGCAGGTTAAGCTGCTGAGTGCCTTGCTAGCTTTTGGGGGGGGGGGTATGCCGTCCTTGTACAAATCTGATCGATCTGCTCACTAGTCACTTTTGCATCATGCACTTGATCCCTTTTTCTGTGGTTCACTCGGCTTGCCCAAAGCCACTCAACCTGCACTCCAAGTCTCTGAAGGATCATGCTAACTCACCAAGGAAAATGGTAAGGACTGTCAGGTTGGACTGGCTTTTGTGTTGGAAAGACAGCATCCTCCCTCCCACTTCCTCCCCCAATCCCCCACCTCTCCTCTAAAATGAGCACTTAGAGTAAGCTGTTGTGGAGATATGAAAACCACGAAGCATTGCAAGCCATGCCAACCCCTGGGCTGCAGTACACCATCTAGTTTCATTGCAGGGGAAAAAACAAGTCTTTTTTTTTTCTTTTTTTAATTCTCTTGACAAGCGCGCGCCCGCTAGCGCCCAACTGGAAATCACACAGCCAAAAGGCTGAACGCCTGCCAGCGCCCAGTAAAACATGTGGCAACAATGGGCGCCGCCATGTTTCTCGTTGAAAAGGAAGTCTCATGAGAACGTGACTTCCTTCTTCCTGTAGCCATTTACTTCCGTTTGCAAAAAAAAACGCGAGTCGAATCATGCCAGGTTCTCGAGTTATGGAATTTTTTAAGTTTTGAGGTCGAAATGCTGTTTTTCACCATAGCTAATCTTGATTTTTTCTGCCGTTCTATAATGAAATTTAGTGATGGAGAAACTGTGATTTGTAGGATTTACGCATATAAGACTTAGTGAAAGTGCTGGGTAATGAAGCTTAGAGTGACCTAGATTTTGACTGGGATGAGGTTCCAGGTATGATGAACAACGATTCAGAAGAAAGTTCTGTAGAAGAAGATTTTTTTTTTTTCCCCCCGAGTAAATGGCTCATGTGACATTCTTCAAATTTACGATATAGCACCATATATATTTGTAGGAATTTAAAAAATTATTTTAATTTCATTATTTCCTTTCCTCTCTTTTAAATTATTTTTTTTAATTGGGTAACCATGTTCAAATTACAGAGTTACTTATCTGCCGATGGTTTTCGGCGTAACTAAGCTCAGATAAGTGCATACTGAAGAGGGTTGATGGGACGACCCAAGTTTTTTTTTTTTTTTTTTTTGGCCATGTTGGTCTTACCTGCTCATTGGTGGTTCTGCCCCTGGACACCAGCATCATGTGAAAGCCTGTAAGACCAAAGACTGGAATCGTGGACAGTGCTATAATACAAAGAACCACAATACTGATGCAGGTTAAGGAGTTTGTCACCAACTGTAGTCAACATGACAACACATAAACATGGCATACTCAATCTGATGGAAGTACATAGGAAGATAAGTGAGTGGGAAACATGGAATAGGTGGTGGTGGGGGGGGGGTGAGGGGAAGGTGTGTGTGTGTGAATCTGCAACATGCAAAGCACTCTCAATCCCAAGTCAGCATGATCGCTTCCCTTAATGCACCCATCCATATCAACTTTGGTGAAAGCTTTCCCAAGCAGAAAATGAGAAGGCTCAGTTCCAGGACCAACCGGAGGGGTCCTGAGGGCTTTGCCCCCAACAAGCCATAGACTACATATTTGAAATGCTTTGGAAGCCTCTCAGTCCCCATCGAAGTGCTTCAGACTGCCTTTCCTATCAGATACAAGGACTTCTCCATGAAAGCTATTTTTCTTCTTTACATATATCTTTATTTTGGAATGCATAACAAATTACTGAAAAAGTACAGGCATCAAATGGGACAACAACAAAAAGCCATGAACATATACCTTCGTAATTTTCTTAAATTCTCTCTGACTCTAACTCCAAGGTATTAAATATCCATCTACGAGAGACAAAAACAAAAAAAAATAACAAGAACAAACAAAAACCTAAAACCTACACTCACACACAGTATTCAACGCTTCAGAGGAAATTTTAAAAAACATTAGAACATCTCACCCACCCTTCCTCCTTCTCAACCAATAAGAATGATTTACAAGACACTTTCCAAATGGTCAAATTCTGCCTCTGGGCAGAAAACTTTAGTCCACGCATCTAGCAGTGAAGGATACGCTACGATAGGCCCTGGCTTGGACAGCTGGTCCCTGTGATCCATGACGTAGACCACGCTCTGGGCCAGGATGCTGACCATGTGGATGGAGAGGGAGGTCAGCATCAGGAAGAAATGGCGGTAGTTGCGTCGCCCTATGCAGTTGTTTAGCCATGGACAGTGGTGGTCAAATGTCTGCAACACCACACGAGGCTGCACTCTGTAGTTCCAGTTCATGAACAATACAGTTACCTAAACCACAAACATCAACGCCACACAAGACTGCACTCTGTAGTTCCAGTTCATGAGTAATACATTACCTAAACCACAAACATCAACATCACACAAGGCTGCACTCTGCAGTTCCAGTTCATGAAACATACATTATCTTAACCATCTTAACCAAAACTGCAACATCACACAAGGCTGCACTCTGTGATTCCAGTTCATGAACACTACATCATCTTAACCACAAACTGCAACATCACACAAGGCTGCACTCTGTGGTTCCAGTTCATGAACAATGCATCATCTTAACCAGAAACTGCAAAACCACGCAAGGCTGCACTCTGAAGTTCCAGTTCATGAACAATACATCATCTTAACCATAAATACAAATCACTGGCAGAATTCTTTTCTTTTTTCTATAGCCATGCAAATCTATATCACTTGTTAAAAAGAAAAAAAAAAAATTCTTTTCTTCTTTTCTTTTTCCCATGGAGTAAAACTTAATTGTCACCAGTGGCCACAAAGACATCCTCTTTCGATTGTGCTTACCTGCTTTGAACATGGGCAGGTATGTCCCTGAAATTTGTTATTGCAGTATTTCTCAACTAATTTAGTTTCCTGAAAACTGGTTCACTTTCTACACTGAGAGGTTTCTTCATTTAAGGTAGAAGGCTTCTCATCCAAAGATGACCTCTACATGGGCATGACCACAGTAAAGTTCAGACCATGACAATTTCAAAACTGACAGTGTTAATCATGAAAAAGCAAACAACATGAAAATTATGAAGGAGAAACTGGCTGGCACGTTACATGAATACTACACTACATTTATCTCCTGGAGCAACAATGCGGACATCATGCAAGCTGTTTCTCAGTTTTCAAAGTTCAGTGATAATTCTTACGCACAAATGGGTGTCTCTGACACATAAACCTCCCATCTGACGCACTGAAATTCAGGCCAGTGCGTCACAAAAACATATGAAAATTTACTGCGACGCACTGATTTTCTCCTGTATGCATTACAACTCTGAGCGCTGCATCACGTTAAAGGGCTTTCGTCCTATCCGCCATGATCGAAGTTAAAAATGTAAATTTCCTCGACATTTTAGAACGTTCTGAATCGATGAATAACTTCTGCTTGAGAACTCTTCCCTACTGAAAACCAACAAGAGTTGATAAAACAGACTAGGCATATCCAGTCTATGACTGGACCACATGATCATGTGATCCAGCTAAGTGGGAAAAGCATGGTAAACCGTAGGAATTTCAGCTTTTCGGAATCAAAATCTGACAGTTCAGCTGTGGCTCGTGGGTGATATCCAGCAAATGGAACAGACGCCAAATGATCTATGCAATATGACCAGTTCGGACAATTACAATGGCTCCGTTCTGGACGTACGAATGTGTTGCTCACAGAGCAAGAATGGCCAGGCTACAGTTTCCACCAGGCTTCCGATGATCACTGCATGGCGATTGGAATTTGGTCATACAATAAAATATTTCAACATTGAAGGAAATGGTTTGCATAGTGGAAATTCTATGATGATAATCGAAGAGGACATCCCACAAAGCAAGTGTCACTGTTAAAATCCTGATAGTGTAGGTGCTAACATCTATTCATGTTAGTTGGTAACACTTTAAAAACATAGGAACACGAATATGAATAAATATTTTGCAAAGTCTGGAATGGTTTATCAACTTTATTACAAGCACCACTTTTCGTATATATTTCTGTCTCTTCCTCTGTGGATTTATGTGTGAGCCAGTGAGAGCACCCGTGCGTGTGTGTGTGTGTGTGTGTGTGTGTGTGTGTGTGTGTGTGTGTGTGTGTGTGTGTGTGTGTGTGTGTGTTTTTCACTACATTTTCTAGCAGTTATTAATGGTGACCCCCTGAATATTTTTGTGACCCCCTGAGAATTTGGAAGCGAGTTTTTCGTACCAAGTCTGACACCCCTACTTTTTTTTTTTTTTTTTTAGGAATTAATCATCACTGGATTTTAATACGTAATGAATAATTCATTCACCACTCCCTGACTTCTAGATACAGTAATTAGATCTTCCATGAAAAAGCGTTCATACTGACCTCTATACAATTATTACAGACGCTACAGTGTGAACAGCGAGGAGGACGATAAAAACTGACAGGTGGTGCACCACTTCATGCGCACCATCACCCCCTTGATCTCCACATTCTTGTACAGCGGTGCTCGAAAGTCATCGCTTAACTGCTCGTCTTCATGGGCTGAAAACACACCACATATGAATAAATATTTGTGTACAGGTCCAGTTATAAAGTTCTAGTAAGACTAAGACATGCATAATCTGCATCTCATAAACCTATGAAAAAAATTGACATTTTCTAGATGTTTTTCCTTAATGTGACATACAATTAAACACACACAGCAGCGTGCAAAGTCATGTTTATTTTAAGCACAATACTAAACATACTAATCAATTTTTGACCAAAAAGAAAGTCTTCAGATGTTACAAATATATCAGTGACAAAAAAAAAAAAGCACACAATAAACACTTTCCAGATGGCAGCTGGCAAGAAAATTGTTCCTAATCAAATGGCACTGTCATTCCATTCAACAGTTAACTGTTATCAATATCAAAATGAATTATGTCTATGGATTCATGTTTTATTCTGAACATGAACACATCATTATCTACAGAAAACAAGAAAATGTGCCCTGCCTAGCATTCAGATCAATACTACCCAACCTTCGTTTACAGTTCTCTGTCTCTGAAATCTAGGATACAATGTCAAGTGAAGAACTTTTGCATGAATCATTTCAAAGCTCACATTCACCAAACAAAATCCGGAGACAAAAAAAAAAAAGTGTTGACAATAACAAGATTTGGAAAATGAGTTTAACACATTCTTTCAGATTATTTGTACTCAGCCTTTCACACATTCTTTTACATCGTCTTTGGCAACAGTATGGTGTTTTTCTTTTTTTTTTTTTTTTTTTATCTGAAACTGTCCTATAATTACACCTCCTCTGAGCCTCTGTAGAACCTCTGTAGAACCTACAGAGCTTCCGTTAGACTACAGCATTTGCCGGTATTTGGTACCGGCAAAGAAAAAATTTTCCGGTACAAGCCAAGCACTAGCCGGTACCATCCTAATCATGCAGCATAGAAAAATAAAATCAAAGTATTTGGGTCAATCATGCAAAACAACTGCAAGTGGCTACACGGACGGACTAATGCAACAACCGATGACAGCACAAATCATTTTGCAGTGCACGAAAACGGGCAGATATCAAAGTAGAAAACGAGGGGAGAGGGGGTGAAATGCTTGGTTCACCCAGACAGAAATGGAACAAACCGTTACCATAAACACTGGCTGTATTAATGAGCGCAGTCCATTTTTTAGCTCGGGTAAAAAAAAAAGGGTGGAGAGGCAGGGGCAAGGGTGGAAGAGTGATGACGCGTGGCTGTCGTCACCACACTTCCTGTTTAGTTCCCACCACTTGCGTGGCCATCCTCTCATCTGACGATAACCAGGTGGCATTGAGACAGAGTGTGTATGCAAGAGAGAGGCTGTTCTGCCGGTACATGGTACCGGTGACTTTTATTTTTATCGGTACAAGGCAAATATTTACCGGTAAAAACCGGCATATGCCGGTCTAACGGAACCTCTGACCTATCACTCAAAGTAACTTTGTTGTTCATTTACAGGTTCACACACACACACACACACACACACACACACACGCACATGTACACACACACTAATTTACTTGTAAAATGGTAATATAGTCAAGTCACACTGTTTATAGCCCAACCACACCTAAAGGCCTTTTCATGTACCAAAACCCAGTCAATCCATTTTCACAATTTTCGTCAATTTTTTTTGCTGATCCTGATTCTTGCCAGAAAGCTCTGAATATTCTGCGGGTCGTAGCACACACTGACTGGGGCGCTGATAAGAAAACTTTGCTGCACCTCTACAGAGCCCTGGTCCGTTCCAAACTGGACTATGGTTGTGCTGTGTACGGCTCTGCAAGACCGTCGTATCTAAAACTCTTGGACCCTATCCACCATCAAGGGCTTCGTCTCTATGTCTTGGAGCATTCCGCACCACCCCTGTGTACAGCCTGTACGCAGAGGCAGGTGAACCCTCACTGTCCAACCGCAGGTTGAAACTATCTTTGAAACTACTATATCAGACTGTTCTCTGAACCAGAAAACCCTGCCTATGACTGTGTCTTTGACCCTCAGTTCCAAAACAAATTCGAAAACAACCCTACCTGTATTCCGTCGTTTGGCCTTCGTATGCAGCCTCACGCACGGAATGCAGGTCTAGACCTAGGAGTTGTGTCTGATTTTTCCAAGTTTCCAGATGAGCCTCCGTGGACCTTTTTCACACCAGACATTCGTTTTGATCTTGCAGCTTTTCGCAAAGAGTCCACCAGCTCTCTGGCATACAAGGCGTTGTATGCTGAGCTGAGTTCAAAACTCCCATCCTATCAGAAAATTTTCACTGACGGTTCCAAGTCTGAAGATGGAGTGGCCTGTGCAGCTACTGCCCTGGTGCTCCTTCTCAAATACTGTTAGAACATATTCCTTCAGACGCTTCTGCCTACTCTGCTGAACTTACAGCTCTGGTTCTGGCACTAAGAATAATCTCACAGTCTCCAAAGAGGGACTTTCTGGTTTTGTCGGATTCGCTGTCGGCTTTGGAGGCCATATCTGGCCGCAACCTTCAGCACCCCGAACTTTTACACTTTTTTTGACCTTTTTACCAAGTTGACAGCGGAGGGTTACAACATTCTTCTGGCTTGGGTTCCTGGTCATGTTGGGCATCGGAGGGAACGAAATGGTGGATCGTTTGGCCAAGAATGCCACAAGAGAGAAACTGTCAAACACACCTATCCCCTGCTCAGATCTGAAACCCAAAATTAACGATTATGTAAAAGACCTCTGGCAGGAGGATTGGAATACACAGACGGATAACAAACTCTTTCAGATCCGTCCAAACCTAAAGGAGTTCCTCTCATCTTCGTCTGGTGGTCGTAAAGAAGAAACAGTTCTGTGCCGGCTGCACACCGGCCATTCGTATTTTACCATTTTTCATCAGATCTGAGATTTTACAGTGGAAAGATTTTTGACGAAGTTTTGGATGAGATTTTAGACGATGTCTTTTACAGAATTGTGTGGATGAATGACCTGTGAGTTGATTTTAACGTGGTGACAGCCCTGACATGTCCCTTTGCGGTCGGCTGGGCTATAAGCAACATTATCTTATCTTATCTTACCTAAAGGCCACATTGGATCTGTGTATCTGAACGTTGTTCTTGTAACTTAAGATAAACGAAAATGTTCTGAATACTGATGCATCCTGGAAAATTGTTCCTTGGCAGAATCTTCATTCAAAATCGAAGATTTCACAAGTGACATGCATTACAGCATGAACAGAATTAACTGCTAGGATCTAGTTGCAAAGTGAAATGACTGCAGGCGGAAATCTAAACAAATCTTATATAAATGTCAGCGAACCGCCCAGAGAAACATGGTCAAACGAGTCACAAGACAAAACACAACGCGTTTCAACCTCTTGGGTCTTCATCAGGTGAAACAAAAACAAAAAAAATAACGAAAGTGCATTTTCGAAAGTGCTAAGTGCATTTTCGTTATTTTTTTTTTTCCGTTTTTGTTTCACCTGATGAAGACCCAAGAGGTCGAAACGCGTTGTGTTTTGTCTTGTGACTCGTTTTTCTGCGTTTCTGAGAGCGGTTTGCTGTCATTTATTTAAGATTTGCTAGCATCTAATAGAAAACTTTTAAAGAAGATTAAGATCTGGTTGACCCCATCTTGCAGTAGTGAGAATAAGACGATGGTCTCCAACTCCAAGTCTCATGGTCATACCCAAAGTTATATAGCCCAGATGACTGCACACAGGGTCTTTTCAAGGTTGTCACTGCTCAATGGAATGAATCTCGTCCAGACCCCCCTCCCCCCCAAACACACACACACACACACACACACACACACACACACACACAACACACAACAACAACCAAAAAAAAAAAAAAAAAAAAAAATGCAGTGAACTCATAGAATAATAACCATCCATTAAAAAAATCATCAAGTCTGACAAAACCAGACTGCACAGGTGGTGAAAAGCATTCCATACAAACTTTCATTCCCATTTTACAAAGGAGTGAAAAATTAATGAAAAACATTTGCCTGCAACAAAAAGTCCATTAAAAAGCTGTACGGGCAGACCTTTCAGCACAGACAGAAAGCACACAAACCAGACAGTGTGATCAGGTTCACTACCATCAGTCCCCAGATCAGACTAAAAATTTCTTTAATTGAAATACAGAAAAAAGGAAATTTAAATGGACAAAATATAAAAGTGACAGAAATGGGAAATCATCAGCAAAGAACTGCCATAAGGTTGGAATACAACAATTCAAACTTATAGAACCCCTTGCACCCTCACAGGGACAGATCCACACTACAGTTTCTCTCTCTAAAGAAAAATGGTTAGGCAGTATTCGTAAATTTATACACACTAAGTTCACACTACTGAAGTCTATCACTACGTGAGTAATTGTGCGTTTTTTTAAAACATAATAGATGAAGAGCATTTTCTATAAAATGGTGCACAAAATACACCAAAAAGTGTATGGCTGTTTAAGTCTGCAAAATCACAATGCAGCAAGTATTCTCGACAGAGACCTTGTTCTGAGAATATTCCCAACTGATGTGATTCTCTTTCAAACATTCTTTTTTTTCTGTTTCTTTCTTTCTTCTTTCTTTTCAAACGAAATCAATATCTATATATATATAAATTTCATCTGATTTAAACATGGTTGCTGATGGACCTGATTTTAGATGAGTTCTGTAACCGATAGGTTTACACCATCTATTCAGGTCATGGTATATTTCAACCTGCACTTTGTTTTCTTTTTTTTTCCCCTTCTCTTGCTTACAGACCTGATATAGTCTCTTAGGTCAGCTGGGCTATAAAAACATGACTAGAGAGATTTTTCCAAAGTAAACAGACATTTTATGGCTAGTCATTTTGAAAAAAAAAAATTTTTTTAATTGCACACCATTACTTCATTTCCCTGTGATATTACAACATCCTTCCATATTATTTTTTTGAAATAATTTTATTAGTATCTATTTTAAATATCTCTGTGAATCTTTTAAAGCAGGACTTTGGAAGAGGTCTGTACTGCAGAAAGTGAAAAGTTCACCTTTGGGATAAATGCCTGGGTCCATGAAGGTGGTGAGCGAGAGGTTGAGGATAACAAAGAGGGCCAACACCCCCTGGTAGATGGGGAAGGCATAGGAGTATGTCTCCAACAGGTACCGACATCTGAAATCAAACACAAATGCACTGTTTATGAGGTTAACAGGAAAAAAAGATGGTATCATGCTGAAATTGCCTCATTTCTTCTGGTCTTACATTTGTACATGGGCAATCAATTAAAAGCAAATCTTACCAGCTGCTGTGGCGAAGTGGTTAACATCGCGGACTCCCGACTGAGAGGTCGTGGGTTCGAATCCCATCAGAGTCATGTGGGTTTTTCTGCCCCGACCGGCTCCTACCCAGAGTTGAGTTTGCTTTGGACTCAGCTGGGAAGACTGGGACCACACAGTCGTGTTTCATCCACTTAATGGATACATTTCTGAGAGTGTTGCTCAAGTTTCCTGACCAACACTGCAGGTGCCTGTATCTCTCGGGCCTGGTTGACGCCGGGATATATTATGAAAGGAAGCGTAGAGTACAGCCCTGTCATGTAGTCATGTAGACCGAAATGGAAATCTGTAGTGATGATGCTCATCATCTTAATCATCCTCCTCATTCTCATCAATCAGCATTAAAAAAAAAAAAAAAAAGTCAGGTTCTGTGGCCCTTCATGCTCTGCTCTCATGGTGACCTCAATTTCGATGTTCTCTCCACGTCTGTGGTCTTGGTTTGGTTCCGTCAGGGTCACCGGTATCGGCGGGTCTGTGGGGGGCTGTCGTTGGACAGACGTGGTGGCGTCGTCCTCCGGAGGGAGAGCTCGCTCACGCCGGCTCCGCGACTAAGCAATTATTGTCGTCAGTAGGGGGCTTAGTAGTGTGATGTCCTGCATATGTTAGATCAGAACAGGCGTCACTGAACACCACCAAAGTGACTCGGCGGCAGTGCAGTGTCTCCTTCGGTGGGTTGCCTCTTGACGACTTGACATTGACTGCTCTCTGTGGATTGCCTGTGCCGGGGCTGCGGCGGGGCCAACCGGGCTGTGGCTGTGGACGGGGTGTTGGAATGAGCGGCGTGGGTGCACTGCCTCTGAAGTCGCGCAGAGGTTGGGACAGCAAAAAAAATAAATAAATAAATAAAAACAAAATAAAATAAGAAATAAAAAAGCAAATCTTTTAAATCTTTTTCCTTCTCCTTGGGGGTGGTGGGGGGGGGGGAGGAGGGGGGGAAGCGGGCGGGCACGAGTACACTGGAAAGAAAGAGGGAGTGGGATGAAAGATGTGTGTGAAACTGGGCACACCAGGCAAGTTGTTGGGTTCTGCAAGCCCCTCTCCCAGCCCCCACTTCTGTGTCATCAAAGTTTGACTCAAAAGAAACAGTGATGGTCTACTGCACTGCACACATTTGCGCGCCTGCAAACTGCTAAACAGAATGCCTAGTTAAACAAGTCTTGAGAAGAACACCACTTGAAACAGGGCATGGGTTAGCAGGTCACAAGCCTGAACCCATCAGAGCCATTTCTTTGCAAGATTGTTCTGCCTTGGACACCACCTTCCCAGAGTTTTGGTGCAACACCTTCCCAGAGTTTTGGTGTGTGCTGAAAAACTGGAATCACACACATGAATTTACATCTTCTTACTAGCTGCATCCCCTGAGCGTTTCTCAAATTTCCTGACCAGCCAGCACAACAGATGCCTGTCTTTTTCAGGCTTGATTCATGTCACTATGCATTTCAATAGGAAGAACTGAGTACAGCCCTGTCATATGATGTAGTTTCAGCCCAGCAAGGACACCACAGCTTCATCATGATCATCTTCACTCATCATCATAAATAAAACAAAAAAGTACTAAATCCCTAGGGCCTTCAGGACCCACTCATGTGAAGATTTTTCTGACTGTTTGCCCCTCAGTATCAATGCTTGCAGTCAGTTCATGTTCACGTTTTCAGTAGACGTAGTTCATGGTGACTGTCAGTGGCATGGTGGCACACTCCTGGAGGGAAGTCTCATTCACAGAAGCGCAGCAAAAACTGTCACCAGTAAGGTGCCTTACATGTTCAAGATGTTGTGTTCCACATACATTTGTTCAGAACTGGCACAACGGAGAACCACTAAAGTGACTCAGTAGCAGTGCAGCGTCTCCTCTGTTGGATTTCCTCATGACCTATGTTGATGGATTTCCTGGCCTGCAGACTGCATCAGTGCATGTACTGGGTCTGCAGTAGGATGAGCAAGGGTGTGGCTTAGTTTTAAAGAACAGGAAAATTCAGTGTCAGGTTTAAACTTGTTAATACACAGGAGGACACTTACACTTAAAAACGAGCAACAGCAAAAAATTAGGGAGAACCTGACCTGCCCAACATTGAATATGATCAAATTCCTTTGGGCAGACTTGGTCATTGTTCAGTGTCAGAGAGAGAGAGAGAGAGAGAGAGAGAGAGAGAGAGAGAGTGTGCATGCGTGTGTGTGTGTGTGTGTGTGTGTGTGACGTGTGTGTGTGTGTGTGTGTGTGTGTGTGTGTGTGTGTGTGCGTGTGCACGCACTCATGCATAGAGAGAGAGAGTGAGAAAGAGAGAACAAATTTAACGTAGATATTCAAGTGTTATACATCCTATTCTACCCTCTCAAACATGTTCAATTAAATGGATGCAAACTTACTCTTGTTAACAAGAAGTTTCGGAACACTGAATACTTAAAAAAAAAAAAAAAAAATTACCATTCACTACTAGGACAGTGGCCGAATCTAACTTGAGTGAGTCTTCTGGCAGTTGTGAATTCATAAACACCATGTATTTCACAAGGAAATTTCTATAATCATATACACAAAAGCAATCATTATCTTAAAAAAAAAAAAACCATATGAAAACATGACACATTCTGTGAATGAGTGTATTCCCATGACACGATTCTGAATGCAAGTGTGATGAGTCTTCCATGCAAGTGTGAATGAGTATACCTGACATGATAACCTGAATACAGCAAACAGGAGGAAGTGTCTATCTTGTTTACTATACATTCTGCCCCGCGATACCTATAATAAACCCTTACTGTGTTACAGACCAAATGGCCCAATACTTGATGACTCATCGCCTAGTACCTGTCAAAATATGACACTGCCAAACTGTGCTGCAACAGTCTAAGTGGATTGTGAGATAGGCTACACTCACTCACTCCAACATTCATCTATGTAGGCCTTCTGACACATAGAGGATCTTGTAGCTCCTTATGGTTATTATGACATGGTGTGGGAACCCTGCAAACAGGGTTCATACAGATTTCCTGACCAAAAAAAAAATCAACGACTTTTTAAGGACTTTCCTAGCAATTCTTAATAAAAATTCAAGGACTTATTTCAAGGATAATTTTAAGAAAAATAATTGTGAAATACTTGCACCAATTAAATCATCCACTGTCTCGAACTTTTTTTTTCCTTTGCATATGTGACAAAAAGCCTGGTTTTTGCCTCCACCTGGATCTACTTGCAACCATTCTTTGAACTCTTCTTTTTCCAGCCAAACAATGTTAAATGGACACTTCCCCCAGCATGCTGGCTTCTGAAGGCCCATAAATCCGGTGCTTTTACCTGTTGTACTAGTAGCAGACAATTTATCGGCAAGATCATCGATCAACTTTGACTCAGACTTCTTTTACTTTGTCAAAAATTTAATTGAAGGTTTCTTTTTTAATGACTCATTATTTTACACTGACTTTGTTCAAAATCATTGGCACTGACAAAATTTAAGCTCTTTCTAGGGACCTATGAGCAAAAGCCTGATTTTTAAGGACTTTCAGGGCCTTGAAAAGAGGCCCCCCCAAATTAAGGGCTTTTAAGGACTGCATGAACCCTGTGCTAAGGACGCTTCCTTGCCCTGCATGGTTATTGTTTCCGAAAATCAACAAAATCACAAATCACTTGGCATAGCACAATCCTTTCACGACAGTTCATCCCAAAACAAAACAGCAGACGATGCACAGGAGAGGGACGAATAAAAAGATTTCAATAGATCTTAGCTTTTACCCACCGTGTGCACTGGACGAACTTTTGGCAGTACCATCCCACAAAGACAATAACATCTGTCAGACTTGGCTGTTAAAGTATGAGACTGTTGGGTGTAAACCTTTAAGTTAGAGGGGAAAAAACACCAGCAGGCTAAAAAAAAAATTACTACCACACTCTGATAATGACTTAAAAATGTTAAAGATTACAGAAAACAAACAGGAAGGGAAGGGAAGGTGTCTGGGTGAGTCAGGCAAGGGGTGGGTTGGTGGGGGGGGAGGGGTGTGTGTATAGGGATGGTGAGAAGAGGAGAGGAGACGGGGGTGTGCAGAAAAACAACAACATGAAAAATGAAAATGAGGCTATTACAAACAAACTGTGAATTCTAAGACACCCTTCACTGACACTGATGCAGCACTTGTGAGCCATCAAATTCTGTCTTGTCAGCAGAACCTTTTGTTTCAACTATCTAAAGTGATTCAAGTCTCCCAGGTGAGATTCAATGCTAGAATCTGGTTTTGTCACTCCATCCAAGGTGCCTAATAATGCCTCCTTACACAGACCTCATCACCTTGAGGAGACAATCACAATCAACCAATCTTACAAGCAGCCTGTGAAAGACAGAACATGAGAAAATAAGTATAACATGAAAGTAGATGCTTGAAGATCCAAAAAGCAAACACAATTGTCAAAATGTGCCAACACCACCAGTGGCAAGCTGTACTCTTTAATGACTCGAACAGCATCAGTAACATCGGTGCTGACAACGGCAAACAATTTTAGCTTAAATGAATAATCAAGACAATGGGGTCAGCGCAGTGCAAAGCAAGCAACAGATTCTAACTTTGTTTCTAACTGAGGCTGAGCAAATTATCTTCCACACTGAACTGTATATGCTCACAGCACTGAACATCTAACTAGATTTCTTTCAAATTCTTCCCTATTTTTTTTCATCTTTCTCTCGATTTAGCCAGTTCCTTAAGAGGCACTGCCAAATTTTCACCTTAATCAGTTAAAAATCAAAATGTCAAAGACACTTTCAGTATCACTATAACCCATCCAGCTATAAAAGACGCATAATATAGATCTACTAAAAAAAAAAAAAAGCATCAAAAACAAAGATTATATTTAATATCTAGACAAGTGACATCCTCATATGCATAAAACCAGACTGCTCTGAGTATGGCAACCATTTTGGTTGATTTACCACCCCCACATAAAATAAAAGTAAACAAAATATATGAAGCCATGAAAAATGTACCAAAAGCATGTCATGTGCAAACAAACACTGCAGATTAAGAAGCATCCTCTCTGGGGCTTCCTATAGCTGATATACTTAGCATGTTACTGGACACCAGAGTTTTGGGAGCCTTCCTGGAATTTTAGAAGGTCGACAGTCAGATGGGTGACTTAACATTGCTAGTTCTGTTATATCCTGTTTTTCAGCACAGGGAATACCTAAAGCTTCAAGCAAAGAGTGGACTTTTAGATGACTAAAATCCAGTGCTGACAAATTTTAATTGACATCACTTCCGTAGGTTAGTATGTCTCATTGGCTGTTGATCCAAGTTTTCTGTGCATTCTTAGTGTCTAGTAACTAAAGATAAGTGAGTTTAAAACAAACTGAAAAGCTGTAGCCTGTCACAGTGAACAGTGCCTACACAGTGACTGCACTTGCAAACTTTTAAAAACCAGAGCAGCGAACTCTGCAAAGGCAAACATGTCAAACAAAATCTGTTAGCCTTGTCATAGAAAATGGTAAAAGTTAAAACTGACAGTTGCTGCCATTTGGTATTCCTAGACATATATCAGGGCAATAGCTGAATGGCTATTCAACCTCTCTGCTGTATTAACATTTCAGACAACGGAAAACAAACTCATTCACATGTAATGATGTATACAAATGACAAGAAAACCAATACTTCTATAATTTTATCCATCCCACTGCCACTAACAAAACATAAAGCTTGTGTTGTGGAGTGACTACTTATCAATCCGTTTTCTTTCACTATGCCCACTGACCATGTCAGTGAACTGACTATACACTAGGCTCCACAAGAGACAAATGAAAAAAAGACACTTGACACAAGACATTTGTGTATGAGCATCGAAAGAGCTGAAATCAGACTAGCACACAGCCAATGTTTGACCATGAGTGACAGTGGGATGGGGTATTGAATCGTCAACTGAATTCTATCGCAAAGTGCCACTGTAGTTGGGTCTGATTGGTCATTAATATAAACAGCCCAGCTAACTGACTGAAGTGTGCAAGAACTCTCCCTCATTTAGTTTGTTAAGGAATACTTACGAAGAAACAGGAGACTAGTACTGAGACATATGACAACACAAAAACTGCTACATGCAAGGTAAGGTATGGTAATGTTGCTTATTGCCAGACGACCGAAAACAGCCGTATCAGGCTGTCCATCACGCTGAAGTCAACTCACGAAGTCATTCATTCACACAATCCTTAAAAATACACCTTCTAAAAACACACAGGAAATCTGGTTAAAAATCTTTCTATTGCGATATCTCCAATCAGATGAAAAATGTTAATCTCCCACAGAAACCCAAAGATCACATCAGGCAGAACATCTCTGAACTAAATTTTCATGGTGTCTGCTGTAATTTGGTGTAAAATATTTGTCTCACATTACATTACATACAATGTATACATTACATACGATGTACACAGATAGTAACATACTAACATACAATATACACAGTTAACGGTTTAATACTTTATGCACTTTTGCTGTTGTTTTTGATCAGTACTGCTTCATCTCAGAGGCATCACTGTAAGCTGCAAATTCCAGCTATCTCCCAAACTCAACTTTCTCAGCATGCAAAATTATCAGCCACAGCTTATAAAGTAAGTTTTGAGCAGTATATGAAACATAACTTAAGTGCTGAAATTCAGGACAAGCTGGTGCAGTGCTCAGCAACTTCTCTCTTTCAAGTATTGTAGCAATGACTGACCAAGACGGCCATAATCAACATTGTACTCATCTTCCCATGATAGTCTCTCTCTCTCTCTTGTGTGAGTATACAGTGTAAGTGCACGCATGTGTGTGTACTATGATTTCAGTAAGCTGAGCAACATATTTAAACACAATGTCCTCCAACCTAAACGTTTATAATTCTGGATACCTTTCCTCTCTTGTTTTTCATCTGCTTTCATCTATAAATCTGCTATCTTGATGTTTCATATCCGCACTCAGCAACTTACCAGCGCAAACAAGATGACTATATCAGTCATCAATGTTTGGGATGTCGATTATGACACACCCAGTTTTTGTGACAAGAATGTGAACAAGATCCATCCATGTTTACACATCACGATGAAGGGTGACTCGCCTCGCAGACATCCAAAGGCTATAGACATTACCTGAGTTTATAATTACTTATGTAGTTTTCTAGCATCATATTCTGCTTTCGAAAAAAAAAAAAAGACATGACACTGACAGTGACAGGATTCTTACTCAAATTGTTTATTAGTGTATGACTGTCGGCATTTGATTTGCCGTTGGGGTCGACAGAGTGCTGCATACTTACACGAATGCAAAGTATAGCCCAGTACACCCGAGAATGAGCGTCCAGGCCAATATCACTGGAATGATTTTCGTTGAACACCGACCCATGGCTATATTAACTATAAGAACATACTGAAATAATACTCCTTTCTATGGAAACATTGACCAGATCCTGCTAAGATGGCATAATTCGCCTTCCTCCGAAACCGAACAACAGAGTTTTGCAAATGATGCCGCGAACGAAAATATTCATACACGTGTTAATTTTCATCCTGGATCACTGATGGTTGAATAAAGACAACACCATTGAAAAAAAAAAACAATGGCATATATGTAAACCACATTTGCTACAGACTTTGGCAGCAGATACTGATAAAATAAAAAGTTTAAACAAGTTGACGCGCATGAATATCAAAATTAGACCTAGTTTGTTTTTTTCTTGCGCACATTCACTCTCACTTCCTGATCAACCTTTCTAGCCGGAGTAGACTGTCGTTGTTTTGATTTTCAAGACAGCAAGATGGGCAACAGCTTGAACCTCAAATCTTCGAGAAGTTCATCCAGAACATCCAGATCGTCCACCACAACTGAAAGTGAACCAGAAAGTGTTTCGCATCAAAGCCAGTCAACGTCAATTCTTAAGTTATTTGAGGTTAGATTTTTTGAGAATCGTCATGCTTCCAAATTCCAGAATCAGAATGAGAATGTGTCCTTTTCTTTGGTCAGACTATTATAGTGGTCACTGACTGGGACTCACTTCATTTACGTCTCACAGGTATTTAGATGACAGTTAATTCAGACGGAGTTACCTTTTTACACTCGAACTTCTGGTGTCTTGCATAGTTTGCATTTGCCACATGTCAAGGGCGGTGAACACTCATAGAGTTTCTTCTCAGTAGTATTAATAGCACAGACCAAGCATTTTTCTTTTTAATTTCGAATGGAGCATTTCTCACGCAGGGTGCATGCAATGTGTAACATGTCATCCATGCCAGCGGCCAAACTGGCCTTCGCTCCCCAAAATTTGGTGATGGGATTTTACAAGTGTGCAAGATGTTATGCATGCGTTCACACACGGAACCTCGGTTTATAGACTCATTGGAAGGACTGTATGGGAAATGGAGTCAGAACCAACGCTAACTCCAAGGGAAAAATCCCCCTGTACTGAAACAGCCCGGCGGAGAGTCGAACTCGCAACTCCAGGATCACCAAGATTACGAGTCTGGCGCTCAACCATTGAGCAATTCTGGCCCCCTGGGCCAGTCGTAGATGGAATGTAGCAATATGTTGCTGTTCTTGACTGAGCATGTAACTAACTAGAGGAAGTGAAAGCCAATCAGTTATGCCAAAGGGGAGAAGCAACTTTTGTAAGATGAAATTGTTAGAACACCCTTCTACTGTTTCTAGAGAAGTACTCTCTGGATACCCAATCTTACCATCAGGACATAGAAAGACATGATTTGAGGGCACTGAATTCATTTGGTGACCCACCACCACCTACTACTCAAAAAGCTGCACAAGTCCAGCTGTCTCTTGCGTGCAGTACCTAGTCCCATATGCCTACAGTAACACAGCACTTCACATTTCAAGCACCATTTACCCAATCCCTTAGACGGTAAGGTAAGGTAAGGTAATGTTGCTTACAGTCCAGCCAACCGCAAAAGGCCATATCAGGGCTGTCACCACGTTAAAATCAAATCACAAGTCATCAAAAAAAAAAAAAAAAAAAACCCTTTCACACATCTCTTTAAAATACATCTTAAAAAAAAAATCCCCCTTGGACATGCAAAACCCCACATAGTGAACCCGCAACAGTGATACATCCAAATTATGGTGAAAAAACCGTCAACAAACAGGAGACTTAAAGTAAAACATTCCAGCACAACTGAAAACAAGCTAAGGACATATTCAAACGCACAAAACACAGTGTGAAGTAACGAAATATATATTACACATTACAGAATTTTGTTTTCTGTAGAGGTTTACAAATAACTGACCAATACTACACAAAACAATGGTTCGTTGTTGGCTCTTAACAGCAGAATTATGTTTGTGCTGAGTAGTGTTGTATACAATTTTTTTTCAATGTCTGTTAAATACTGAGATCATAAGAACATTAGGTATGTATGTCATTCATTACCCCCTCACCAAGTCATTTACTTTTTAGTGCTTATGTAATCTGGTACATTGAACTGTGGTTGCTTGTTGTTAAATGATAAATGAACAAGAATGTGATAATGTCCAGTTTGGGCCTGTAACAGTTTGTGTAAAGAAACTGACATTTGTATGGTTTATTCTTTTGTCCTGGAAAAGGAAATGGAGCAAATGTTGCCACATGGCTGTTTTTTTTTTTTTTTTTTTTTTTTTTGTAAATACAAAGACAAATTTGATATTCAGCTATGTCAGGTGATGTGATGAAGGTGTGTGCTGTGTGAGTTTCAATTATGAGTTTAATATATGATTGCATTATTAGGGTGTACATGGAAAATTATCTCGCCCCTCTTGATGGTATGAGTGTGTGGGCAAGGATAAGCCTAATAGTTAATCAGACACCAGAAGGACGTATTCAGGTTTTTCCTCTGTCTCTGTCTGTCTGTCTGTCTGTCTGTCTGTCTGTCTCTCTCTCTCTCTCTCTCTCTCTCTCTCTCTCTCTCTCTCTCTCTCTCTCTCTCTCTCTCTCGTACATGCACACACACACACACACACACACACACACACACACACACACACACACACACACACACACAGACTCACTCACTCACTCACTCACTCACTCACTCACTCACTCACTGTCTCATATACACACACAATCATGGCATAAACTAGGACAAGAATCAGCAGCAATTAAGTAACTAGTCTACTACACATTTTTATCCCCGCTTTTTTTTCTTAAAGTGTTTTATACTGTTTGTTTCCTTTGTGTCCCATTCACCCATTTCGTTGTGTAGAGCTGTGCTGTTTATCTCCGAAAACAGTTTGTGACTTGCTCACTTTATGTCATGATTTGGTGATACGGTAGTAATACTGTAAAAAACTCAGAGTGGACACTAGGTATCCACTTTACTGTGAAGTGTCTGTTTGCCAGCATAGTCATTTTGAGTTGGGTTTTTTTTTTTTTTTTTTTTTTTTTTTGTAGTTATTCACTTGTTTTTTTTAATGTGGTGGGTGTATAAACAAGTGACATAGGTCAGTGCCATCGTGACAAGCTAGAATGACTTTGCAAAAAGCGCTACTGCTAACTCGTCTTTAAACATGATTTCTCTCCATCTTGATTTCTCTGCATCGAGTTTCAAAGTGAACAAAATTAGATCACGCACGAATGTTTTATATAACTACCGCGTGAGCACACAAGTTGACATGTTTATTCTTTAAATGAATCTAACTTTTTCAAACAAAGAGTCTGTCTTTCAACTTACTTTCTTAGGCCCATAGCTCAAGGGTGAGCGTAGGCCATCGACAACACTCCACCATCACACTCGGTTCTGGGGGCTGTTCGCTGAATGCCTGTCCAGTTAGTCCCCTGCCTCTTTATCTCTACCTCAGTATCTCGCCTCCAGCTGCTGTGAGGTCGGCCTCTCTTCCTTTTCCCCTGCGGGTTCCATGTCAGGGCTTGGCGTGTGGTATTGGATAGATGCTGGCTCCCTGATAGTGTGTCCAATCCAGCCCCACTTTCTCTGCAGAATCTGCTTGGCCACTGGTTCCTGTCCTGTGTGCTTCCATAAATCTTCATTGTTGATCTTCTCTGGCCATCTGATTTTGAAGATGCGCCTCAGACAGGTGTTGATGAAGGTCTTTCAAGGAGAAGTACAATGTGAGGTTTTTGAGCTTGAGTCTCCCATTTTCCCCGAAGATGGAGTATGGCTGCCTTAATGGCGGGATGAAAAACGGTGATACACACACAAAACTCCACTGCCTGTCTCTATACAGGCAGTGTCCGCAGGAGTATCAGCCTGATACGCAGAAAGAAAGAAAGAAAAATGAGTCTCCCATTGAAAACCCGATTAGATAACTCTCTTTGGTAGTGCTTTTGACATGATAGTGTGTTTAGTATGGCGCACCCTCAGGATGGCCTCGTTTTATCTGCTTAAAAAAATGTCAGGAGTTCAGCTGTAATGTGATGAAATTTCTGTGCACACATCGTAACTCTCTCTTTTGCATTTTCTTGTGAGGACCTCTCTCTCTCTCTCTCTCTCTCTCTCTCTCTCTCTCTCTCTCTCTCTCTCTCTCTCTAATTCCCCTCTCTCTTTCTCTCTCTCTCTCTGTCACTCAGTCAATCACTCTGTCTGTCTGTCTATCTGTCTGTCTCTCTCTCTCTCTCTCTCTCTCTCTCTCTCTCTCCTCTCTCTCTCTCTCTCTCTCTCTCTCTCAGTCTCTCTCTCTCGTGACAGCCATGGGCCCTTTATGATGGACTAGGCTAGAATTTAACTGAAAGTGAAAAAGTGACACGGAGGTAGTAGTCTGCCTGTACGGAGAAACGGAACATGATCTGCCCTAAAATGACCCTGTGACACTTACAGGGAGTCATCTGTTGGGGCAGGCTGCTTCACATCATAGAACTTTCACTTGCAGTGATTTCAGTGGCTGCTTTATGGGCAGAGCTGCCTCTGGGACTGTCAACCCCAACCTAAGGAACATGAATGGCATGAGCTATAGGAGTAGCAGCCCAGCTTCAGTGCCACCAGGATGTATGGAAGATCTGATGACAGATTTAATTTTTATATAAATCTGAAGGTCATGTATGTACTCACGTGTTTCTGTGCAAGCCACCTCCACCTCTCTCCCCATCAACCTTCCAACCCCTCTACCACCATCATGTTTATTCCCCCATCCCCATGCCAACCCCAGCAACCATTGTTCTCCCCCCCCCAGCCACAGGCACCTGTAAAGCATGTTCAGGTCGTAAAGGTGAAACAATATAACTGTTTTTGATTTTTTTCTTTTAATGTCTGTTTTAGAAATCGATGCACTTTAAAAAAAACAAACGAAAGTCATTAACCCATTATGAATAAATTAACAATACAAGAAAATTCACAGTTTAAATATATTTGAAAAGCTTGTCTTTCACTTTCATGTTGTTTTTCCTTTGACTCTAACATCTTTCTTTTTTCCTTTCTTTTTTTCTTCATTTGCAGAAAATGGAACTGACTGCTGATGATGGGAACACACACCCAGGAGAATTATCCAGGGTTACTTTTGAGGTAAGGACGTAAACTTTATACAAGTTCATTGACTACCAGTGTGTTTGATAACATGGAAATGGGAGTATATTACCATTTGAAGCCAATGATTTTGTAAGGAAAAAGTCACAAATTTTTTCGGAGGTCTCAGCATGGTATGATAATTTTTTTTTTTTTTTTTTGTGTGCTGTCCCAACCTCTGCGCCATCTCAGAGGCAGTGCACCTACGCCGCTCATTCTGACACCCCGTCCACAGCCACAGCCCGGTCAGCCCCGGCACCGACAATCCACAGGGAGCAATCAATGTCAAGTCATCAAGAGGCAACTCACCGGAGGAGACACTGCACTGCTGCGGAGTCACTTCGGTGGTGTTCAGTGGTGCCTGTTCTGATCTAACTTATGCAGGACACCACCTATTACGCCCCCTACTGATGACAATAATTGCTTAGTCGCGGAGCCAGCGTGAGTGAGCTCTCCCTCCAGAGGGCGCTACCACATCCATCCAACGACAGCCCCATGGACTTGCCGATACCTGTGACCCCGACGGAACCAAATCAAAGCCACAGACGTGGAGAGGACATCAAATTGAGGTCACCATGAGAGCAGGGCATGAAGGGCCACAGATTTTGAGACTTTTTTTTTATGCTGATCGATGAGAATTAGGATGATTAAGATGATGCTACGGATTTCCATTTCAGTCTGAGACTGCATGACAGGGCTGTACTCTACGCTTCCTTTCATAATATATCCTGGCATCAACCAGGCCCGAGAGATACAGGCACCTGCAGTGTTGGTCAGGAAATTAAGCAACACTCTCAGAAACACATCCATTAAATGGATGAAACTCAACTGTGTGGTCCCAGTCTTCCCAACTGAGTCCGCGGCAAATTCAACTCTGGTTAGGAGCTGGTCAGGGCAGAAAAAAACCACATGACTCTGATGGGATTCGAACCCACGACCTCCCAGCCAGGAGTCCGCGACGCTAACCACTTCACCATGGCGGCTGGTATGACAATTGACTGTGGAGGTATGTCATTTGAACAAAATGTTATCGTCTTCATCAGAATCACAAGACTGGAATCATGTTTTGGGGGCCGGAATAGCTCGGTTGGTAGAGTGCCGGACTCATGATCCTGGGATTGCAAGTTCGAATTTTGGTACAGGGGGATTTTTTCCCTCGGAGTTAACATTGGTTCTGGCTCCATTCCCCATACAGTCCTTCGAATGAGACTATAAACCGAGGTTCCATGTGTGAACGCATGCACAACATCTTGCACACACGTAAAATCCGGTCACCAACATTCGGAAGAGAAGGCCAGTTTGGCCATTGGTATGGATGACATATTACACATAGCGTGCACCTTCCCCGAAGATGGAGTATGGCTGCCTGAATGGCTAGATGAAAAACGGTCGTACACACAAAACTCCACTGCCTGTCAATACAGGCAGTGTCCGCAGGAGTATCAGCCTGCATCCGCAGAAAGAAAGAATCATGTTTTTGTGACAAGGAGAAAACTCGTCAGTCTGTGAGCCATGTCCAACATTGTTAACAGAACTCTATGAAATCAGTTTAGTCGTGGCTTCTTTGTGTGATGTGCCTGTGTCCAGCACCTTGAGAGTACGCTCTGTGTTTAAAACTTACAGCTTGTTGCAAAAAAATTACACACATCGGAGAATGGAGTGAAGCAAGCAGTACAGAACAGACTTGTTTAAAAGAGAAATACTCATTTCAGTTTCATCTGCACTCCAGAAAATTCCTACAGGAGTTATGGTAACCCCATAGTTTTCAAGAGAAGGTATGAATAAATCTTACTCTAAAAGAGATCTGAAATACTGGACTAGGTTTTGAAATTGGGAAGCAGAGACTGCTTACTTAACATTGCAGTTACAAGTTTGAATTGTATGCAGTTTTATGAAAAAAAAACTTAGTTCTGTGCAGTGTGTTTAAGAATAGACGCAGAACTAACTCGTTCACAGCCAAGTTGCAAGTTCAGGAGCACAGTTCAGCCCCAAAGGTTTTCCTTCATTTCTGGTTTCAGGTTTAGGTCTCTTTATTAAAAAGCATGTGTTTCCTAAACCACACAAGAACATACTTCAAACTGTGTGCATGTTTGAAATTTTTCATTACTTAAGACAACCAGTGCCTGTGCTGTTGATCTTAGATGCAGGGAGCAGAATTGGAAAAAAAAAAAAAAAAAGTCCAGCAAAACAACAAATAAACAAAAAGAAGAGAGGAGAGTATAAAAAAAGAAAAAAAAGTCCAGCAAAACAACAAATAAACAAAAAGAAGAGGAGAGTGACAGAAGAAAACAAAACAAAGCAAAACTTTGTTGAGGTTGAAAAGAACATGTAATCAGGTGTGGCATGCAGAAATTAAATGCAGCTGTGAATTGGGGTTGCAGTGCAGAAAATAGTTCATCTTACAGGCCCTTTCTTTGTCGATAAAAGTTGTATGTAATAGTAAAGTGTTTAAGATGATGAAAGTTTTCTCGTGCCAGCAAAAGTGTTAAATCAGTGAATTTTTCATATCCAACGGTTGCTACAAAGTTAAAGCATGAGTGATCACTGGAATTTGAAGCTGCTCGTCTCTTTGGACAGGTGAGTCTCGGTGAATTAGGTTGGCTGGCCTAAAAACAAAACCTATGAATGAAATTAGCATCACATTAAACAACAATGCTGTGAGGAATGCAATGGGTTTTTTTTCCTTTCTTTTTTTTTTTTGTGTGTGTAGGTATAAAAGTGGCACGACAAAGATCTCTGTGTGTGTGTGTGTGTGTGTGTCTTTCTTTTTTTTTGGGGGGGGGGTGGGGGTGGGGGGTGCTGTTTTAGTTCATCAGAGAATTTTCCACCCTGGCTAGTGATGTCCGGTGACAGTTCTAATACAGCCCTTTGTGATCGGCTGGACTATAGGCTGGTGATGTCATTGTGGAAGCCCTTCGCCCAGGGTCCTGCATGTGCTTCAGTCGTCCTGCTGAAGTTCCATGCTTGAAGCCTGCAAGTGAGATGTTGAGGAGATGGGGTGAGGACCAGTGGCATCTGTCTTCATTGCCAGCAAACCCACAGTCCTGGTGCACTCTGTGGACAAAGTGTGCTTCTGAAAAAAAAAAAGAAAACAGGGGAGAGGAGGTGGTGGCGAGGATAATGGAGGAGACAACACTTAACGGAGTGTGCATGTTTTTTTTTGTGTGTGTGTGTGTTTTTAAGGCTGTAACTATAATTGCAAGTGTGGATGTAATATCAGTACAAAAGGAACAATATCAATGCAAAAGGAACAAGTTTTTTAGCCTTATAGTTGCTTATTTGTTGTGAGTGAGAACTTCTTTAAAGTGCTGGGTTTTTTGGGTTTTTTTTTTAAGTGCAAGACAAATGGGGGTACTGTTGGGGTTTTGTTTGCTTAGAAAAAAGTTTGATTAAAACAAACAGCTACAAGAACAGCAAAACATAACAGCATGCATATCTCAGTCGCAACAAATTTGTATAAAGTCTAATACTTAATGTAGATCGATGTGCATCTGTTTGCGTGTGTTGCTGATGTGTATGGCTTACCATTTTTTGTCAATCATCTGGATTACAGTGAGTTAGGTTATCCATGCTGACTCACTACATCTGCATCACTTCTGTCACCATCACCTAAGTTTGAATCAACTTCAGTCACATCCATGTGGTCTGACTAATGTCTGACTCATCGGTGTCAATTTCGGGGCACCAGGGCTTCCTGTCACTGTGGTGTCATGCTATATGTACTGTCAGTTTTTGTTATCAGTTGTGCTCAATACAAAATCATCGGATAAGAAAAATAAGATTTTTTTTTCTTATTAGTAGTAGGAGGCATTGCAAATGGTCTGCACAGGCATTTGAGCTGCATGGTCGAAATGTGGCATATTGATACTTAGCTCTTCCAAAATATCCATCATGGGAACAGAAAGTAGACAAAGTCCTGCTGGCCGAGGAAGGCAGATGTGAAATGGCAGAATGGAGGTGAATCATTCATTAAAAGGATCAGCCAGACATTTTTATTTTTCCTGTTGAGATTGTAAAAGTTGCCATAAAATGTATTATTCCACATGGTTTCAGAATGCCTTTCATGGTCCGCTACACAAGTTTGGCAAGCTGATGTACAGACAGATGAAGAATGGGCATGTAGACAACGACAGAATCACGCGGGAAGAGTTTGTGGCAGCCGGCACAGAAATTGTCAGCACGATCAACGTGGCAGATCAAAGGAGATATTACTACCGGTTGTTTGCTAACGGAAAGGAATACTTGACCAAAGAAGGTGAGAACATGTGATTAAAGGTGTAAAACTGCTTCCCAGGTGGGGTTGAAACATGCGCTGGTCTTCAGCGGATGCTAGAAAGAATTTTTGTTTGTTTGTATGTCACCATTTTGTACCTCAAAATCAGGGAATCCAGCTGTCTGCTTTCCAGACATTTCCATTTATTTCCTTAAGGACAGTGGTAGGCTTCACCAGCAAAAAAAAAAAGTACCGACATGTCGCCTGTAAATTCTGTACTCTGTTCAGAAAAGATTTTAGTGCTTTGCCTCACAAACATGAATCTGACAAGTATTGGATCATTAGATTTCTCCTGAGACTAATTCTGTAGATCTGCGGTAGAAGCATGCACTTTTGCATTCTTAACTTCAAAGTGATATGTGGAATGAGTGGGGGTTTCTCTGTAAATCAGCTTTTTTGAACATAACCTTATATAGAGACTGCAGTGTGTAAAAAATGTATAGATGTGCATGTGTTTTTCTGCCTTTTTTTCCCCAACCCCTCTAGGGTAGGACTTGTTTCCCCTCTGTGTGGTAACAACCCTGAAAAACCAGTGGATATTGGCTGGGCTTTGATAACACTGAAACAGAAACCTGCTTAGCTGCCCTGATCAGCTTTATATTATTCTGGGGGGGGGGGGGGGGGGGGGGGGGGGGGGGGGGGGGCCTGCTGTCCTGGAATGGGCATTTTTGTTATGGGAGAAATAAACCCATAATAATTGATGGCTGATACAGGGGTTGCGGGATGTTGCAGTCACATGTTACAGGGGACCCCCCCAAAAAAAAAACAAACAAACAAACAAACAGGTACACCTTTTTTCAGAAGGGCACCAACCTGACGGCAGATATCAAGTTGTAACTCAAACACCACCAGCATGCGTATTAGTCCTTAACAGGCTGTGATGGGGACTTGTGAAGAAGGTCTTACAACATGCTCACGTCAGGCAAAAAGTCGCAGTCCTACCCTAGTCTTGTTATGGTTGAAATTTAGGCTTAAGCGCTAAGCTTTTTTAGTTCTCATAGCTGCGGAAGACCAGCCTACAAGTATCATGAATGAGAGATTGTGACAGGTCGGCATAGTCGTATAAATCTGTGCTTCAGGTACAACTTGGGCATCACAGAAATGTACTTTACATTCAGTTTGTCCTCATGATAAAGGGGAGAGAACAGTTGTGTCATTTTACAGAAAATATCGATGAATGGATTTTTGGTTCCTGTGTCTGTGCAGAAGCGTATCAGATGGTCCATGTCTCCTACATGCTGACAGTGTCACTGTCCAAAATCCCTCATCAGGATGACGAGCGGGACAACAAGCTGTTTGAAGGCATGGTGGCCGGCATGGTCAGTTCACATTCTTTGATGGTGTTTTGTGTTTTATATTTCGGCAGTGGTCTAACACAATAGGAGTAAACATTAGATGTTGTGCAGAGCAATAGTGAGAAACTAGATAGTGACATTCTAAAATTTCAGAGATGCAAAAAACTTCATAGTGATATTCCAAAGTTTCATAGACAGTTGTTTTTTAATTTAGGATTAGAAAGTCATGAATACAGTGTTAGGTTGATGCCACACAACCTAAAACTCCTAGCAGTAGGGGCAGTGAACTGTGGTTAGAGGTTCACAAGTCTTGGGCACAGCGTTATGGAAGGTGGAGCAAAACCCTGTCCTTCCACTGCAGTAACCTTCCCTGAACTGAATCAGATACCCATGTTATTGCTGGATGGTTAGAGAAGGTCTTCAACCTGTGTGAATCAGATACCCATGTTATTGCTGGATAGTCGGAGGTCTTCAACCTGTGTGAATCAGATACCCATGTTATTGCTGGATAGTCGGAGGTCTTCAACCTGTGTGAATCAGATACCCATGTTATTGCTGGATGGTTAGAGAAGGTCTTCAACCTGTGTGAATCAGATACCCATGTTATTGCTGCATAGTCAGAGAAAGTCTTCAACCTGTGTGAATCAGATACCCATGTTATTGCTGGATAGTCAGAGAAGGTCTTCAACCTGTGTGAATCAGATACCCATGTTATTGCTGGATAGTCAGAGGTCTTCAACCTGTGTGAATCAGATACCCATGTTATTGCTGGATAGTCTGAGAAGGTCTTTAACCTGTGTGAATCAGATACCCATGTTATTGCTGGATAGTCAGAGAAGGTCTTCAACCTGTGAAAATGAGACTCTGTTAGCAGGTTAAACTCATGACTGTCAGTTACTGAGTTACGCAATAAAATAGTTTTTAACAAATGGGATGAAAGCCCCTCTAAAGGGTTACAAAAATGAAAAATAAGCAAGATTTTACGAAAGAAGACAGATCAGCAAAAGAAGATGGAAAAAAAGCTCATATATTGCCAACTGAAATTTGGAAAATAGGCAGTTGATAGTTTTTTTAAATAAGTTTATGGTTTGGGGGTATCAAAAGGTATATGCAGTATATAATTCTCATTTGAATATAACACGAGTCTGGATGTTTCGTTGTCTACAGTCTTTCTCGTTTTGACAGGCAGTGGTGATGACAGTGTGTACCCCTGTTTTTTTATATTGCTGTTGGTTTGTTTGTGTCCCTGCCTGCGTTCTCTTTTTTGTTTTTTAACTTGATTTTCAGCAAAGCAACGTGGGTTGAATGCGGAATATAAGGCAGTGAGATGCATGGTTTGGGCTTGGGGGCCATGAAAAATGGGGCAGTTTATGTTGATACGATTTGTATTGAACTCAGACACAGGAGGTATTGATAGATACATAGAGGTACTGTCCGTGGTGTTTTGTATTTTCCTCTGTGTCCTGTGTTACGTTCTAAGAATTTTTTTTTCTTTTACATTCTTTTCAACACTGAATATTCTAACCATTTTTCTGTCAGTTTTGCAACTCATTTACTGATGCACAGTATGTATTTACACACACACACACACACACACACACACACACACACTTACACACACACTACACACACACACACACACACACACACACACACACACACACACACACACACACACACACACTCACTCACAGAGATAGGTAGGTAGATAGGCTAGGTGAGGTGAGGTAAGGTAAGGTAATTTAAGGTAAGAGTAGATTAGATTGATTGATTGAGATGGATAGATAGAAAAAGTAGGTAGATAGAGATAGAGATTGAGATAGATAGATTGATCGATTGATATGTATACATGTACAGATTTTTTTTCATGTTTGTGTTTCATTTTCTGCTTGTAAAGAAAATATTTGAATTAGTTCATACAAAGTCTAACTGGTATACATTTGAAAAAGAAACTAGCCATTAATTCAGAACTCATTAACATCAAGCATGCGCTCTCTGTGTGTTGTGTGCAGTTTGGCATCAAAGAGCAGATGAACTGTGACTTGGCAGACAAGTGGCTCCTGGCTCACTGCCCCAACATGTTTGCTGGTGTACACACAGCTGGGTCTGCACAGTGCTGGGGGGTTCGAATCTTCCCTCCGAGATGGTAAGGACAGTATAGGTGTGGAAATGCAAAATTATAAGGATCATTGCAGGGGTGAGTCAATCTTGGACTTGGGGGAGGGGGGGGGGGGGGGTTGGTAGTGGAAGGGAATCCAACATAGTGAATAAAGATGGGGAAAAAATGAACACATGCATGCTTCCACATAGTCTTTTTCCTAATCTTTGTCTTTTATCATTCTTTCCACCTTTGCTACTTGTCTCCCATTTCCAAGTGAATGACATTACTGCCCATGGAAGATGAAGTTATGTGTTATCCCATGCAGGTTTTCATGAAGTTGTGAGTGTTAAGACCCACCTTTTGAGTATAAGGTTGCTGCAAAAATGGCTAGCTTTGGTCAGGACGTCAGTGTGACTCTAAAACGTTTAAAAACTAGTTTTGAGCTCGCGTCAAATGTGGCTGTTATTGATGGTGATAACTTACTGTCCATTCATCATGATTGTGGACAGTTATAACACCACAGACACCACTGAATTGATTATGATGGCTTAGAAAGTAGTGTATACTAATTTACTTGTATGGGCACCTCTGTTTTCGGGTGGCAGTATGGGAAACAATTAAGATGTGAGGAGCCTGCTTTGAGCTTAAGGATGGACTTTGGATATTTTTCATAATTTGTAGGTGACCACAGTCTGGTCAGTGTAACACACACAGGTAACACATTAACAGATCCTGAAAATCAGAGGCTGTTGGGGATATTGTGATTATCACCTGTCTTTCATTATCAGTTTATCTGCCGGTGTATGAGCTGTTTGTACTGATGTCTGCATCTTTTGCCAGACATTTTTTTCTTCATTTTGAGGATGTCATGTTCATACCTTTTTTTTAACATCAGGATGTTGGGATCTGTGACACATTCTCTCTCTCTCTCTCTTTCTCTCTCACTCTCTCTCTCTCTCTCTCTCTCTCTCTCTCTCTTTCTCTCTCTCTCTCTCACACACACACACACACACACACACACACACACACACACAAAACACACATACACACATGCACACATGCAGTACACACACGCATGGGCGCGCGCACACACACACATATACACACGCGTGCACACACGCACATTGCACACATGCAGACACACGCACAGGCACACAAGCACACATCGTTTTAGTTAGTTTATTTGAATGGCTGTCTTTGATTTGAATGGCTATCTTTTAGAAGTCTTAGCTGTGGACTTGATCTGAACTTGCATTATGCAGGAAGTATTAGTTATAAATACGGTGTATATGAATGGGCATCATTCACTCAGTAGTTGCAGCTTAGTAGATGCGGATCGGTAGTACTCTGACAGTGTTGGGTAACAGACATCTAATGTTCATTTTAATGGGCATCATTCACTTAGTCGTCACAGTTTAGTAGATCCGGATTGGTATTATGCCAAGAGTGTCGGGTAACAGACATCTACTGTTGATTTTAATGGGTATCATTCACTTACTCATTGCAGTACAGTAGATCCGGATTGGTGTTACCCCGTAAATGTCCGGTAACAGACATCTGATGTTGATTTTGTGGGCATCATTTACCTAGTCGTCGCAGTACAGCAGATCTGGATCGGTATTACCCGGAAGTGTCAGGTAGCAGACAGCTGATGTTGCTGTTAATGGGCGTCACTCAGCGCTGTTTTCCCCAGGAAGTCAACAAGGTGATGTTGCTGTTAATGGCATCACTCAGCGCTGTTTTCCCCAGGAAGTCAACAAGGTGATGTTGCTGTTAATGGGCATCACTCAGCTTTGTTTTCCCCAGGAAGCCAACAAGGTGATGTTGCTGTTAATGGGCATCACTCAGCGCTGTTTTCCCCAGGAAGCCAACAAGGTGATGTTGCTGTTAATGGGCGTCACTCGGCGCTGTTTTCCTCAGGAAGCCAACAAGGTGATGTTGCTGTTAATGGGCGTCACTCAGCATTGTTTTCCCCAGGAAGCCAACAAGGTGATGTTGCTGTTAATGGGCATCACTCAGCTTTGTTTTCCCCAGGAAGCCAACAAGGTGATGTTGCTGTTAATGGGCATCACTCGGCGCTGTTTTCCTCAGGAAGCCAACAAGGTGATGTTGCTGTTAATGGGCATCACTCAGCGCTGTTTTTCCCGCAGGAAGCCAACAAGGTGACGGTGCTGTTAATGGGCATCACTCAGCGCTGTTTTCCCCAGGAAGCCAACAAGGTGATGTTGCTGTTAATGGGCATCACTCAGCATTGTTTTCCCCAGGAAGCCAACAAGGTGACGGTGCCCCAGCTGGAGAACTTCAAGTGCGGCCAGCACTGCCTCAGCCTGGGCATGGCCTGGGCCCTGTCTGCCGTGCTCCCGAACTGCTACACCACCCTCCCCACCCCGCCCGCCACCTCCTTGGCACCCGGCACCGCTGGACCCCACGTCAACCCCTGGCATCACATCGTTACCAGTCTGGTGAGGGGGTGGGGTTCAATCCCTAATGGGTCTGTTTAATGACTAGTAATTCTGACATTTCCTTTGAAAAATAAAAGGAGGGGGCAAAACAATGGATTAAAAAAGTGTGTACTCCTCAAGCTGTGTGATGTTTTTTGTTTTTTTTCAGTGGTAAGGTGTTTTAACTGGAAAGTTAGGGTTGTTTAAGAGCAGTGTGAACTTGGGTGTAGCTGTGTATGGGATGGCCAGTAGGAGCAGGAAATAGGTGAGTGTAAATCACTTTTGGCGTCCTAAACAGTACGCTGTCAAAAATTAACAAGCTACAGCCAGTTGGCTGGCACTGTTTGACCAGTTCCCATGGCAAACATGGTCCTAAGACAAAGGCCTTTTTTTTTTTGTAAATAACAAGATGGAACTAAATAAGGGGCAAACTAAAATGATCAGTTTAATTTAGGTATCATTTAAGTTTACAACTATGCACAGATTCGGTAAAGAAAAATTGATATTTGGTAAGATTATTGTATATATCTGCATTTTTTCTTAGGAAAACAAAATTATGGCAAACAGTTGGACAAGTTTACATGTTTCATAAGAGCATCAAATTTTTTCCATCATACTGCCAAATCATTTACTCTGGCAGGTATCAAATGATTTGAAGTACATGTGTAACCAGAGATATGGCTGCATAAGTTGGTACATGCTAGTTTGTGTCATGTTTGTTTGAATAGGGTCATGCACAATATTTGATTACCTATCTGTATGCCTTGGAAGTCCCCAGAAAGCAGACTTTATTAATTTTTTTGTAAAAGAATGTTCTGTAGTGTCCGCTTCACTCAGCATACCTTCTTCTTGTTTGCTTTGTTGTTTCAACCGTGGAAAAGCTCTTGAGATTCTAAGAAGCAGATTATAGACCATAGTAGATCAAAGCTATTTTTTTTCTTTACACTGTATGGTTTGACACATTGCCATCCAGTTTGTGCGTCATCTCATCTCTGTCCAAGTGTAAAATCGCTTTGGGCTAATGTGTAGGTCACACATCTGCTAAGTCGTAGCCAGCCACGAGACCCTCGTCTTTAATTCTTTCATCTTAGCCATTAACTCATTTATCCATCAGCTTTAAATCATGCCCAGTGTGGTCTCAGAACTTAACGGATGTGGTGTAGTGTATATGGACTACTCCGCACGCAGTGACACCTCCTTGAAACTGAAACTGAAACTTAAAATCATTCTTATAGTAAATTTGTTTCAACAAACATTCCTTTTGGCTGTTCAAGCTTTCTGTGTTGGGTAAGGGATAGTAGGGAAGGGATTTGTGTATAAGTATTGGGTTGGGAAGGAGGGTGGGGGGGTGGGGGGGAGGAAAGAGTGGCCCGGGTGTTTGTTTGACTGGCAAAAATGAAAGCACAGTGTATTTAACTGCAGATGCAAAATATTGCGCTTTCAGAATCATGTTCATTATAGTTATTATGCTAATTTTCAGCCGTTTATAAATGATCTCTTTTTTCCAGGCTGGACGACTGCCACGTGTGCAAAGCTGGTGTCTTTTGTATAACAGCGAGAGAGATGGCTTGTCCAAGAACAGGTAGGGTGATACTCAGCGCATGTTGAAGAGGCTGCTAAGGATTCAGATTTGTGTTTCTTTTTTTGGTTTATTTATTTTCTTTTTTTATTTTGTTTACAATCATTGAACATACAAATAACATAAACACTACATGAAAAGCATGCAGTTTAGATTGTTGCACAGCACACCCAATATGAAAAGAAAAAAACAAATGAAATATCTGTTTACAGGGAGAACAGCTTACATCACAGAAAATACTGACCTAGTGAACATGTGAAATAAGTAGTATTGAAGAAATTTTGAACTGCTGGATTGACATACTGCTAGTATATCATTTAGAACAATCATACTTATCCACTGCATACTGGTAACCAGTTTCTTCAATAATTTTCCATGTCATGGCTGCCCAAACTTGTCACATGATCATTTTACTGATGGCTGTCAGGGTTAGTACAAACCTTGAAACTCCTTGAATTCTGACAGTGAATTTCAAGGCCTTGAAAACCTTTAAAAATCAATAAGATGTGGTTCTGTTGACCAAACCTCCCAGAAAACCTTTGAAAATCAAGCCATCGGCTCCAAAAATCATTCATGCGGCACAAAGAAAAGGCAGATTGATTGATTTTTATGCATTCAGGTTGATGGAAAATTATTTTAAAATAAATTTTACAAACATCATCGCGATCCTGGATTGTTGTCTGCTATGTAACCAAGGAAGATAATTTATAAAAATCACACAGCCAAAAGGCTGAGCGCCTGCCAGCGCCCGGTAAAAACACGTGGCAACAATGGGCGCCGCCATGCTTCTTGTAGAAAAGGAAGTCTCGCGAGAACGTGACTTCCTTCTTCCTGTAGCCATTTACTTCCGTTTGCAAAAAAAACGCAAGTCGATGCATGCCGTGGTTCTCGAGTTGCGAATTTTTTAAGTTTTGAGGTCGAAATGCTGTTTTTCACCATAGCTAACCTTGATTTCTGCCGTTCTATAATGAGATTTAGTGATGGAGATGCTGTGATTTGTAGGATTTACGGCATAAGACTTAGTGAAAGTGCTGGGTAATGAAGCTTAGAGTGACCTAGATTTCGACTGGGATGAGGTTCCAGTATGATGAACAACGATTTGAAGAAAGTTCTTAAGAAGAAGATTTTTTTTTTTTTTTCTGGAGTAAATGGCTCATGTGATATTCTTCAAACTTACGATATAGCAACATCTATATTCGTAGGAATTTTAAAAATTATTTTCATTTCATTCTTTCCTTTCCTCTCTTTTAAATTATTTTTTTAATTGGGTAATCATGTTCAAGTTACGGAGTTACCTATCTTGCCGATGGTTTTCGACGTAACTAAGATCAGATAAATACATACTGAAGAGGGTTGACAAAGGGAGATAATTTGCAATTTCATCAAAGATGAAGTTACAAATTATCTCCCTTGGTTATATAGCAGACAACAATCCAGGATTGTGACGTTGTTTGCAAAAATTTGTTTCCAAATATATTTTTTCATCAACCTGAACGCAGAAGAAAAATCAAACTGCCATTTCATTTTTTCAATTTTTCTGCAAGTATTGTCTTCTTGAAATAAAATATACACTCCTTGAAAACTCCTTGAATTTAGTTCTTGGGAGTCTGTAGGAACCTGGCTGTTGACTGATGTTTATCTTATCCTTTAAAAGGTTATGAAAAGGTACATGCTGTTCTCATTCTAAATCCTTCAGCTGGGCCATTGCCTCCAGTAGTCTCTTATTGTCTGGAGAATAAAGGAGGGGCGGATGGAAGGCATAGGGGAGAGGAGATTAGGAGTATTGATCAGTCCCAAGGGTATCCATGTCTATTAGTTCTCCAGTGTCCATGTTCTTTGTTCTTCAGCTAGAATTTCCATTGGTGAGATTTTGTATGTGACGGTTTTAAACTCTGATAAGAAAGTAAAAATGAAATAAGGCAGGGAACAGTAAACAGGAAACAACAAACAGATAGGTCAAGTCTTGCTCTCACAAGAAACAAATACATGCCCATAACTCCAAAAGAATGTTGCTTACAACAGTGAATCGCCTAGCAGATATGACAGTACAGAGCACACAGAACAAACAAGGAAACATGTCTATAGTAAGACAGCCACATTCTGTCTTAGGTCATGGTGTTATAACATTACACCAAAGCACATATGTTTTTAAACGGGTTTCCTTTTTTTTTTTTTTTTTTTTTTTTTTTTGCTCTTGCACACATACTTATTTGGGGTTTAATATGTAGTATGTTGGTTTTTTTTTTTCTTAATGCATGTGTTCACACACACACGGCCTTGGTTTTAAGTCTCATTTGAAGAACCTAGATGGACAAGAATTGGCACAGATGCTGACTCTGAAGATGAACTCTCTTGCTGCCTTGCTGAAGCAAAGAGCAAACCCAAGATGCTCAGATCAAGAGAACAGGTTTTTTTTTTCCATCATGGTCAATCAGGCCCCAGTTGCTCCAATATATTTGAGTTTAACCTCTTCAGTATGCACTTATCTGAGCTTAGTTACACTGAAAACCATCGGCAAGATAGGTAACTCCGTAATTTGAACATGGTTACTCAATTAAAAAAATAATTAAAAGAGAGGAAAGGAAAGAATGAAATGAAAATAATTTCTAAAATTCCTACGAATATATATGTTGCTATATCGTAAGTTTGAAGAAGAATGCACATGAGCCATTTACTCGGGGGGGAAAAAAATCTTCTTCTTCAGAACTTTCTTCTGAATCGTTGCTCATCATACCTGGAACCTCATCCCAGTCGAAATCTAGGTCACTCTAATCTTCATTACCCAGCACTTTCACTAAGTCTTATGCCGTAAATTCTACAAATCACAGTATCTCCATCACTAAATCTCATTATAGAACGGCAGAAATCAAGGTTAGCCATGGTGAAAAAACAGCATTTTGACTTCAAAACTTTAAATATTCGTAACTCGAGAACCACGGCACGCATCGACTCGTGTTTTTTTTTTGCAGATGGTAGAAAATGGCTACAGGAAGAAGGAAATCATGTTCTCGCGAGACTTCCTTTTCTACAAGAAACATGGCGGCGCCCATTGTTGCCACATGTTTTACCGGGCGCTGGCAGGCACTCAGCGTTTTGGCTGTGTGATTTCCGGTTGGGCGCTAGCGGGCGCGCCCGATTGTCAAGAGAGTTAACTCATTAACACTGTCACTGACTTTTTCTAAGATATCCTTTTAACAAACATTTATGACATGCATTCTTTCCTTCAACGTCTGATTGATTTGAATTAAAAAAATTACCCCCCTCCCCCTACCTCCAACCCCAAATTCTCGCCCAAAGAATCTTTTTCTGAGGTTGACTGATGGAGGTCATTTATCGTGAATGATTGTTGTTCTTGTTTTCAGGTTTGCTCATCATGTGATGTCTTACCATGGTCCCAATCTGGTTTTTCTGAGAGCTTCGAAGGAGGCAACCTGTATTGCTTGGCTCTAGATACAGGATTCAGGTGTGTGTATTAGTCTGTATGTTTGCATTGAATAAACTTAGATGGAACTTTCAAAACTCGGGTACTTTTTGATCAAGTCCTGGTGTGAATCAGGGTCTGCATGTATGCTTTTCACAAATTTAATTGAACTTCTGAAATTGAGGGACTTTTTGGAAAAAAAATGAAATCAAGGAACACAAATTTTAAATCTGAATCATGGGAGATTTTGTATAAAAATCTTAACAGTGGATGTAATTTCCTGTGCGTGTGTTGGTCATGTTTCTTACTGCCTATTATACTTAAAGTCATTCACCAACATTTGTAGATTTTTAATCTCGAAGCTGATTCCACTTTCATAGCTTGTCTCGCATCCTTCCACAGAAGTGTAAAGTGAGCGCAAACACTCATGAAGAGACTACATGATCGTCTAGGCCATCATTATCAATTCAGCAGTGCCTGGGATACTAAATTGTCCACAGTCATGGCTGATGGACAGTTGCCTATCACTGGCCCGTTGGTCTATCAGTACAAGGTATATACCACATTACATGTCAATTTTCTTTTAGATTCTATCTACAAGCTATAAACGATGCTGAATACAAGCTAAACATATACATACACATAAATATATGTATCTAATTTTTTTTAGATTTCTATCTTTTATGTATGTGTGTATATATATATAATTTTTTTTTTTTTTTTCTTTTGCTGAATGATGCAGTTTACAAATGTCCCCCACTTTTCCAGTGGCAACTGCCCTGAAATGACATGTGTTAACCCTAGAAGCTTCTCAAATACCCTGTATTGGAACAAAATGTAAGTCCCACCTGGATGGACATAACATGGTGGATCAGTATGGTGGAGTATTGCACAGGAGTGGAACAGGGCGGAGTGGTAGTTTAGATAGGTTTAAGCATACTCATTCCATTGCCTAGTATCAATAATTTAGTATTTTGCAGTGATGATGTTGATTGTTCATGATGTGTTCAGTGTTTACTTTGTGTGTGTAATGTTTTATTTGTATGACATTTAGTGTGTGTGGCCAACTGCTACACATTTCTCAGAAGTTGCGCCCCAAATAATTTTTCTTTGAGACAGTGTTTGTCCTCCGAAAAGGTATATGTCCGGTGAATGTTTCTTGAAACTGTTAGCTAATTTTGATTTTGTGCGAGGACTCGGTTATAATTGACTGGGTGTATTCTTTGCATGTAAGATTCTGGCAGAATGACTGGATGTATGATGCAGGGAAGGCACACAGAAGTTTGGTGGCAACGACTGCTGTCTGATCCAGCTGCTGCCTGTGTACAGAGTGATTCAGAGTGAGTAGATAACGAATTCTGTGTCATGGAGATTTAGGGGAGGAAGTACAAGCCTTTCCATTTCCACTTGCTGCGTCTGTTCAAAGCTTTGAACGGTTGTGTGTGTCTTTAGGGGTGTGTGTATGTATATGAAGCTGTCCTTTGTAGGAACATTGTTTATACACATTTATACTTATTCATGTGTTTGTTACTGGACTGATAATTCATTTTCCCTCAATTATTTCAGTTATCCATTCTCCCCAGTAAAGATGCTTTCGATAAAAACTTTGTCCATACAAAATATTGCTCTTTTGGATTTGTTCCTGGTTTCTTTTTTTTTTTTTTTTTTTTTCTCTCTCTCTCTTGCCTTCTGTGCCCCACCGGTAACATTGCTCCTGACCATACATTCTGACTGCCCAGACACAGCGACACAGTGTTCAGTGAGGCTGAGGATGATGAAGGTAACGCTTTGAAATTCCCATTCTGGATAGGAACTATGTGACAGGGTTGTACCCTATGTTTCCTTTTATGATGTATCCTGGCGTCACCCAGGCCTGAGAGATATGGGCATGTGCAGCGTTGGCCATGCGCTAGCGGCTGTTCTCAAAATGCTTAAATACAAATTCTCTTGATGTCTAAATACCTTACTCTGAGAAGATAGCCACTCCTACGGCTAATTCTGGTTTCAGAGATGAGAGTTAGTCTTTGCACTCACAGGTGAGGAATGTTGCGGAACGTCACTGGCAGCACTCAGCTGAAATGTGAAACACACTCTGCATCTTCCACAGGAGGTGCCAAGATGGCCCTGTTCAACACCTTGTCCCGCAGCATCCCCAAAGGCATACAGATCGGGCAGGACAGCAAGCCCCTGGTGCTGAGGCTGGATGAGGACTTTGACCGCATCTACCACTACGATGTGCCCTGTGCCCTGCACAGGATTGAGGTTGGTCAGCGCCCACTTGCCTTAGTGTGCACAGAACATGTGGTATGAAGATAACGGGTTTGTGGGTTGGAGAGAGAAGAAATTCAGTAACTTTAATTCATTGTCTTCATTTATGTTATGATCTCAGATTGTTTACTAGTATCATTTTCCAGATGTAGCTTGGAAAATTAGTCAAATGCAGAACTGTCATGTTTCCTGTAAAAAGAAAAAAAAATAATCATTTACTTTTCTTGATGTGTGGTGGAAGTAATGGGGGTAGGAAATCAAGTAGAATGCCCAACTCCTTCAGAATATCTCATTTTTATCTGCTTTCAAGATCTCCGTATAGTAGTGATCATGTTCTCAATTCATTGCATGTAATCATAAGGTTGTTATTGGTGGCATTCTTTTTCTTTTTTCCTTTTTTAAAAATTCCTTTTTGTTGCTAGACAGGACTTGACCACTGTGTGGTGACAACCCTGAAAAGGCTTGTGGTCAGTTGGGCTTGAGTCATGAAATTATAACTAGGACTGGTAGTGAAAATGTTAATGGTGGTATTGTCCATGACCAAGCTGGTGTGACCGCTGCGCGCTGTGTGTGTGTGTCAGGCGTGGGGCTGTGGCGGGGAGGAGGTCAAACAGGCCCAGGTCAAGCAGAAACAGTGGGAGGCCAAGGACGTGGAGCGGCAGAAGACACGCAAGGTAAAGAACCTGGCTCGGATGATGAGGGTCATCAGGGTATGATCATTGTCGTGGATGGTGATGATGACTGTCTCACACATACTCAAAAGTTCATGATAATTAAACACATGAATTAATGATTCCAAAAAAGTTGAGAACAATAGATATCTGAGTAATGAAAATACTGAAATTCATAATGATAACATCTAAAATAGTTAGTATTTAAATACACTAGTTGTTGTGTTAATGGTCTGCCTCGCAGGCTGCAGGCAAAATGGATGACTGAAGCTGCACAGTGACAATAGTTTATCGGATGCAACTCTTCGAGCATTGTTCACATTGCCAGACCAGTTGTCTGTATTTCACAGGCCTGGTTAATCCTCAGTACATTATGAAGGGAAGCACAGAATACAGCCATGTCATTGTCTAAGACCAGAACGGAACTCCAAAACGTCTTGTTTGTCTTTGTCTGCATTTTCAGGGGGATGCTCTCTCATGCTGGCACCATGAGTAGTAGTAAGCAGTTATTGTCGTCACTAGGGGACTTACTTAAAATAGTGTCCAGTGCAAGAACAGAACATGCTGCAAGCAAGACCGCTGAAGTGACTTTGCAGAGTGTCTCCTCAGCTGGGATACTTTATGATGGCCTGATATTGACCGTTTCTGTGGATTGCCTGTCCTGGGGCTGCAACAAGGCGCTCATGGGGGTGGCTACTCATAGAGTGGCAGTGGTACCTCCAGAGGGAAAAGAGGGGTTTGGAAGATGCGACAGAAAATCAAACAAATGAAACAAAAACCATCAAGAACAATAATTAACGAAAAGTTTTGATTATTGGGAGTGTGTGTGGTTGTTCAGCATCGTTTGAGTCAAAAAACTGGTCATTTGTATTGGAATGAAAAGAGAACAAAACGAAAAACGGTCAGATAATGTAAGTCATCAAATTTCAGATTTGATGTCTTAAACTGTACCTTGTCAAGCTCATGCATGGTACAGTCAGTTTGCTAGCTCTGTTTGAGTATCTTCCTTTACAGACTGCTGCCAGACTTGCACTGTTTTGAAAAGGGGTTAGCAGTACTGAAAAAGAAATACATAAGGCTTGAACAGTTTCACATTATAATATGAAGCTTCCCCTTTGAAGCTTTTTCCAGTCGTTTGTTTTTCGCTGTTTTGTTTTTTGATGTCTCATTTTCAGTGCCTCTCAGTGACATTCTTGTGTGCCGCTTATGCTGCCCCCCTCCCCCCCCCCACCACACACACACACACACACACACATATACACACACACCCACACCAGCATCTTCCCAGCACACCACAGCAATCAATGTTGTCTTTAGGCAACCTATCAGAGGAGACACTGCATAGCTGCTTAGTCACTTTGTTGGTTCTGATAGCAGCATGTTCTGATTCAACATGAGCAGGACGTCCATTCACAGACTCTCCTACTGATAACAAGAACTGCTTAGTTGCAGTGCCAGTGTGAGTGAGCATCACTCTTCAGACCCTTTGTCAACAGAATGGCGCCAAGTCTATCAGTCTGCCTTTTAAAGAAGACTTTTTCTTGTTTGTTGTGTTGGAAACACTGTACAAAAATTTGTGCTACAATGGCAGTGAAAATGGCTGTAGATCTCTCTTCCCATTCAACAAAGCAAAAGCAGAAACAGTGTTCAATACAGACATTGAGTATGAAGGATTTGATGTTGAAGACCGATCGAACTGAGGGAGATCAGCAGATGAGATCAGTTTTGTTTCTGATTATGAGCCTAACTTGTATGAATCTGATCAAGAACAGGATTGGGTTCAGAAAGCTGTAGGTGTTTACAGTTCCTGTGTTGCTGGTTATGATGTCATAATGATTATTGTATCAGGGTGAATTCAGAATCTCTCTTTTTATGGCTCTATTTTTTGCAATGAATTTTACAGTTATAAGCAAAGCATATGTAATAGCTTGGTTTCTGTGTATTTTCTGTGGTTTCTTCAGAATTAGTGAAGCGTAGAATGAGTACAATGCACCAGCCAGTTAAAACATAAGCTGAAAATGATGACATTGGATCAGTTTCATGATGGTTGGCCAGCTACATTTGCTCTACTACTGATTCATATAAGTAGGCTGACCATTTGTGTATGATGTGTATTGCTTTTTTGTATGTGTCTAGTTTTTTTTTTTTTTTTTTTTGGGGGGGGGGGAGAGTGGGGAAGGGAAGGGGAGGGGGTGCAAAGCTTGTGTGTTTAGGAGCCATGTGCTTTTGACACTTGCTTACCTACAAGTACATTTTCTCTCCTTAATGTTTTTTTTTTTTTTTCACAAATTAAAATGGATTTGATTAGAACCACTTTGAGTATGCTAGAAATTTCAAATAAATGCATGTTGGTGAAATTGAACTAATTTGTCTTAAAGTATCTGATGGAAAGATGTGATCTTTTGTTTGGAACTTGGGGTTTTAATTTTTGCCCCTGTGTTGCCTTTGTATGAATGTGTGTGTGGGAGGGCCTTCCTGTGAAATAGTGTGCTTGCAGTTTACCTGTTGAAGGCAATGTATGACATGGTCATGAAGAGTGTCAAAGTCAAACCTGCATTTGTCACAGCTGCGACTGGAAGGAGACTGGAGAGACAACCCAGACAAGCAGATCTTGGAATGGGGAGGAGTCAAAACTGGCAGCTCCTACCTGTCCAGCCGTTAGCACACCATCATCATTGTCATCATCGTCATCGCCATCGGCTGTCCTCGCCCATCATTCTTCACTACAGCGCATCATGATCTGTACCCTGTACCGTTTCTTCCTGTTCAAAGACCTGTTGAAATCAGGCCAGAAATGCAAGCATCTCTGTTTACGAAGTCTTTCATGCTGAAGCAGGTGTTGAAGGAGGGGCAGTATACTGAGGCCAAAAGGGACCTGGGGGGGTACAGCTATTTAAACCATTGTTGACTGGTGCCAGCACTGCTGCTGGTGGCAGTGGTAAGATTGTTGTTGTTATTGTTCTGTTTTACTGTTGATTTCTGTGTTATTACTATACGATATGTTCTCCCTCAGCTCTCCTGTCCTTCTTTGAATTCACATATCATGTTATATCTCTCCCCCAGATCTCATGACAGGTACGTTTCTTTTTTTTTTTTTTTTATATATATAGATATATATATTTCTGATTTCTTTTGGGTCACTTTTTTCTTTATATTTTGTAGGACGTGTTGCTTGTCTTTTTTTTCCCCCCCCACTCTTTTCATTGTCTGTTCTGAGGCCATTTCAACAGGTTGTGCCATTCTTGGGAAAAGTTTTTTTTTTTTTTTTTTTGATCTGATAACATTTTACTACATGTGGTTTTATGTTTATATGTGTTTTGTTTTACTTCTTCTGTATACCTGTGTATTATTGTTTCATTTTTTTTCTTCAGACTGTTGGTTTACATGTTGCAAATGTTGCTGTGTCTCCCCACCCACCCCGTCCCCAGGTATTTAGGTGTATATAGTGTTCGACCATTTTAGAGGAAAGAGAGAAGCATCATTTGCACATGGGCATTGGCATTATTAGTTAAGAATGGCAGGCAATCGATGATGATAATTCAGGTGATGAAAATATTCATTATAAATGCTGTGTGCACGGATGCATGTGTGTTGCGTGTGAAAACATGTCAGAAGCGCAAGAAAGGTTTCTTTCACCCTCCCCGTACCAGATGCAGTTTGTTTGTGCTGTCTTGTTCGAGAAGCTGTTGGTGTGTATGTGTGCATGGTTCCTGATCAGGCCCTTCTCTGGTTTTCCTTATTGTTTGTTCAGCAGGCTGTCCCCTTCACATGCCTTGATTTGGCCCTGTGCTTGGAGCCGTGGCCTTTTGTCCGTTGGATATGTGAGGGTTGTGGTTCAGTTCTTGGTAGCAGCTGTTGGATTCTGTTCTGTGGGCTCTTATGCAGTCTACTAGTGCCTTAAATCCCATGCTGTGTGTACAGGTGCCCAAGATCAGTTTTCATTTTGAAATTCCCGTCATTCATGTTGACGGTGGTCAAGATGATGAGCCCAGCAGGCCCCCGCCCTGAAAAGGGATCATGGTGCCATTAGCACTAAATCCACTTGCCCATTGCTGTTTGCCAGTGATAATACTAGAAGAGAAGACTTGAGCTGGTCGCATTGTGCTGGATTGTGTATGAATGGATGACACCATTTTCATTCGCAGTGAAGGAAGTTTCCCGTAGCACCTTTTGATTGGCCAGTGCAGACGAATTCTCCTGTCTTAAAACAGGCTTGTAATGAACACATCCTATTACTGCGTAGGAGTAAAAGAATGTAAAAGAAAAAAAAAAAAAGAGCGGATATTTGAAGCATGGAGGTGGTAATTATTTGTTTGTATTCCCCCAGTTAAGACTGGACATCTTTGGTGTGTTTCACAAGAAAATACCAGGTCACTGACACAGAGGATTGCCTGTAAGGTCAAGTTTGGGTCACCTCACAAGGTAGGCATCCACACTTTGTCTGTGGAGGAGCAGAGAAGATTGAAAGGGTGAGTGGCTGTGAAGACGTTCAGGCCTGGGTAAGGATCATATATCATGTATCTTTTTTTTGTGTGTTTGTTGTTTTTTCTTCCCAGTTCTGTCTCCTCTTCAGTTTTCCCTGGGTGTCACTTCTCCAGAGCTGCTCATTCTGGCTCCCCTGTTCACAGCCAGGTGCAGGTTTGTCCTGTTGCAGTCCCAGTACAGCATTCTGCAGGGCAGGGAGCAGCTGCCTGGTGGACCTAGTCTGCGCCTTCAGCCAGGTGTTTCTTGTCACCTGCCAGCTTGTCGTCTTTCTGATCAACTGGACACAAAGGATGTTAGGAAACAGTGTGCAGTAACGTGTGTCATCCCATCACCGTCAGGCAATAGAGCATTGGGGGGGGGGGGGGGCTGCCACAGAGACATGTGACTAACAGTAGTAGTTGTTGTTGTCTTATGTGTGCTGGTGTGTGGTGGCAATGGGAAAAAAAAAAAAAGGCTTAAACAGCTTAACTGGTGGAACAGACAAGTTTTGCATCGTGTTAAGCTGTTATAAAGTATCTAATGATGTCAGAACTCGTTGATAGCTGGAAAAGCTTGGTATCAACGGGCTGTTCTCCTGAAAGAGGAGTTGAGGTCTGTGATTGATCTAGTACCCTGAACTGTTGCTTCATTGAACCAGTTTCATCCACTGGTTGGATACATGGCAGTCTGAACTGTGGTTTGATTAACCTAGTTCAACCATTTGCTGATATACAGCAGTCCGATTGATCCATTTCAACCATTAGTTGATCTGTTTGCAGACTGAACCAGTCTTACTAGCCCAGTTCAACTGTTGGTCGATATACTGCAGCCTTTACTGCAGTTTGAGGATCCATTCCGTCTATTACTTGATCTGGTGCAGTCTAAAACTGCTGTCTAAGAGATTTCTTTCAACATTGGTTGATACACTGCATTTTATACTGCAGTTTATTGACCCAGTTCGCTCATGGGTTGATCCAGTGCCAGTTGCAGAGTGAGTGACTCTATTCAACGAATCATGTTTGAAAAAGATTTTTAGGTCAAATTCTCCTCACATAAAGGCATTTAGGATTTGTGTGTTACTGTTACATGAACAAGCAAGTTCTTGAAGAATGGAACTGAGCATCCTCGGCTTGCGGTAATTTGGCTCTTAAAACGCATGTGTAATCCAAGCTCTGCCTCTGTTCAAGTCTTGGTGAAGATGTGCTTTGATCCATTTGGGCAGCAAATGATGTTTGCTGTTCTGGTCATGGTGCTTCCTTTGTGTAGACCTGTGCAAGTTAGAAAGTGTGCATCTTCTGCTGAAACGAGTCATAGGTACTTGTTATATGATTTTTTAAAAAAATCCACTGATATGAAATGCACATTTTTGTGTCTGTTGATATTTGAATTGTTATCGTGAAGATTTTGGCTCCAACTTTTGCATAGATGGGGGTAATTTTAGTTTACTTTCCTGCTGCTTTTTTTCCCCTCGTTATTACAGATTTCTGTTTCGTTTATCTTCAGCTGTACTGTCTGTCATTTTGTGTCATTTGTTATAACTTTCTCTGTTTATATGTTAACTGCTGACGTGTTGTAAACATGTGAAGTGGCATCAGCCTTCGATCAAACCACACATTAACTTGCATGCACTTGAAGTGTATGCAAGTTAATGTGTGGTTTGATCGAAGGCTGATGTACTGCCCACTCAACAAGGAGAGATTTGTTATGTACAGTCATGCAGGTTGGTAAACATGTGTACATTGCTTTGAAAATTATAAAGCTGCCCCACAGTCATTTCAGCAATAAAAAGGATTTTTTCTAATAACTGCTTGGTGCTCAGAGCAATACATGATGGTTTGTTGAGAATGTGTTAAAACAGAAAGCCTTGAGGGATTCAGGGTAAGTGTGCGGTTTAGTGTGTTTGAGAATTGTCTGTTGGTGTGGATTCAAATAATCGTTTTAAGGGCTGATCCATTCATGTATGACTGTCTGCCATTTTTGAGCAAGTCCCTTTCAACCCATCAAGGGTGATGCTGTGTTTCATTTCCATGTTGATTGGAAAGTTTGCTCTATCAGTTGGATACACCATTCAGGTTGTGTGTCTTGATGGGCCAAGTTTTTAAAATTATTTTTATCTGTGTGTCGGGGGTGATCAGTAAAAAACCTGCAACAGTGTATATGACATGAACGTCATGATTTAGCATTCCAGCGTCATGATAGCAAAGGAAGACAACCGAGACATTTTGTAGACTTTTTAGGGAAGTGTTTGCAGTTGATTCAAACCTAAATGCTGGTGAGTTATGTGATGAGCTGGTATCAGTGGTTGCATGTTTACACAGCAGATATGAGTGACTACAATGGTCAGCAAAGACACAGACGCATGCAGATCAGCATGCATCTATTGCTGTATTTTCATACAAAATGTGCTATTTGAACCTGCAAGAATTTTGAAAGTATCTTTTCGTGAACTTGACTAGCACTTAAACAAAAATTTTGGATTCTGTTACTTGTTATTTAACAACAACAAAAAAAGGTGGGGGGGCTGGGATGGGGGAGGGGATTGTCAAATGGTTTAAAGAAAAAATGGCTGCATTCCATGTTGAAACATTGTTATTGTTGATGGGTGTGTGCATAGAAGGCAAACAAATGTGCATTGTAAATAGCCGATTTTGTGGCCCCCTCTTAGCGCTGATTTTTTATTTCCTTTTTTGTTTGTTTTTTGTTTGTTTTGTGAGTGTGATTTGACTCTTCATTTTGAAACCATCTGCTTCATTTTGTGTTTGTTTGTTTGTTTGTTTCTAACAGCTTATATTATATGTATCAAAAATCTTTGCCAGAAATGCTTGAGAGCTTGTTTTGAGGGTTTTCATTCCATGTGATTCTATTGAGCGTATTTCATGGCAAGGAAGGAAATGATAGTCTGTGCAGCGATTGACTGCAAATCACATGTTGTCAGTATTGTTCTGGTAGTCTCATGCAGTGAACTGAACTGTGTAAAAACATTGGAAACCCTTTTGCCAAAGATTCTTCACTGGTCAGTTATGGACATTTCTCTGGATTTTGATGTAGTATTCTCACGATGAAAGGATTGTTTTCTTTTTGTCTCACTCCGTATTTTTCAGAAAGATTTATCTGTCCCCCCATTTTAAGAAGTTCCTTGCAGAATTGGTATATCTTTCATAGCTGGTAGCCTCAGTTGGAATAACTTTGAATTCAAGAAAATAAAGCAGGCATGCATATTGCAGTTATTATAACTGATTCCTTTTAAATTCAGTGTTTAAAGTTTGGAGTAAAGAAAGAATGTGAAGTGTTGAAAAACATCAAACTGCCCATAGTTGTAAAAGTAAAGTACATGATCCAATCCGTAAAGTCAGATTTGATTGTGAGCGCATCAGTGTTATTATTTCATCTTGAGAAAATACATGGCAGCCATATTTGGAGCTGTTTGTCAAAGTTACTGTTGTATTTGGTAAGTTTAACAAGTGTGCTTGTGAGTAACATTGTGTGTTTCTGTATGCAAAATTCACTCGTTTTCTTTTGTGTTTGTGGGTACATTTACATGCACGATGTAGTAAAAATGATCATGTCAAAGTGCTATGGAATAAGTTTGATCACTGTTTTATACATGCATTTAATCAGATGATGATAACATGTAGTCTACAAATTGATACAATATGCCATTAGTTTGGCGTTAACGAACGATTACTACGTAGCTGCCAGTTGCGCAATATTACATTTGATCTGCTTGTATTCGCATTTGAAATATTGACATGTTAAATTTCAACAGTTTTAGTCTGGATTACCCACCATACCTGCCTGGCTGGTTTTGACTGTTGTGGACCTTTTGTAATCATTTGCAGAAAAGAAAAATGTTCCTCCAACTGACATGATTTGTGTGTGTGTGTGTGTGCAATACTCTTCCACCCTGATATTCTGTGTCACAGTCAGGTTATGGTTGATGATAAAGACAGAATGAAAAGTGTCCAAAAAGATTTGTTCAGCAACGACATCCAGTGGTCTTGCGTGGACTTCAATTTTTCGTCATCAGAATCAACAGAAACATACCCCCAGTCATCGTTGATGATGGGAGTGTGGAACTTTTCATGTTGTATGTCTGATGTGGAATTTGAGTTGGGTGATGGGAAACAAAAGAAACTAGCAGTCGATGAAACTGATTTTGACAGCAAATAAACAAAACTTGACAATTCGAAAGCATGGAAATCAAGAAGCTAGCGCTGACCTGTGTCTCAAACTGGAAGTGAATATGGTCGTCAGAGGCTTACAGTGAAATAGAAATGGCTGTGTGTACTTGTTCATACCAGTCCAGTTGTTTCTAGTCTGAGACAACAAGTGGGATTTGGGTCTCATGACATTTTGATCAACAGTTGTGTTGTTTTGAAACTCACGTTCATTTCATAACTTCAGTGAGCTGTTATGTGTAGTTTTACAGGGCATTTTTTTTCAACAGTATTTTTCAACACAATCAGTTATTCAATTTGACCTATCAATGAAATTTTGGCGCCCTCTTTTGCACAGCTAGGGGGTGGTAATATATTTTCAGCAGCAAAAGTCCTTTGCCCTATTTTCAGAAACTCCTTATATATGTACAGAATGCATTGTATCTGCCAATCAGAGAAACTACAGTTTGTTGATATAACAAAGGAAGCAAGAAAACAGGATAAAGAACTGCGTAATCTTGCTCACATACTTGAAAGGCTGAAACTTTGCTAATTTCATCTGTGCTGAGGGTAATCTTTAAGTTTAAATTATCATTATCAATAAATGTAAGTGACCTGAGCAGAAACCAGCCAAGCAGGGAAGGCCGGGATTCTTAGGACTGATGGAGTTCAAATGAGGATCTTTGCAGTGCGTTGGATCCCCGGATGTCAGCTGTCATGGGTTGAATAGCCTTGCGACTGGCTGGGTTCATTGTGTTATATAATTCTGGTGGTGGTTGCTTGTTGGGATTACCACGCTGGCTTTGTGCCGGTGACAGCATATTTACCATGTATATGACAAACCATGAGGAGAAAGAGGAATGTGGATCAGTCACTCAGCTGTGTTGCAAAGCAGCAAGGTTCAACGATTCTTTCGCATACTACATGAGACTATAGGTTTTGGTCTGTGATACTCCCTTAGGTCCATAGAATGTGTTGACTGCTGTGTATTGAAAATGTGTGTGTGAAGTGAAAAGAAATTTAAGGGGGGGAAAAAAGAGATGGAATGGGAGCATTTCTCTCAGTCAGTAAAGCCACCATTTGTGTCATGAGTCTTTTTACTGTTAATGATTAGAAAGGAAGAAAGAAAAAAAATGTCACGATAGTTTGCCGCAGAGGTTGAAATTGTTGACAGAATTACTGAATGGTGTGTGTACTTTCTGTCCCCAGGGCTTTTTTTTTTTTTTTTTTTTTTTTTATTATTGTTTTTAATCTGCTTCACATTCTCTGCAAAGGTTTTTTTTTTTTTTTTTTTTTTTTTTTTGATTGGGGGAGGGGTAGGGCAGGGGTATTGATATTATCTGTAACTTTATTGCCTTGTATGGAAAAAGTATATCCATTTAGAAACTATGTTCTGATCATGTTTTTTTGTTTGTTTTTTGGGATACAATGTCATTTTCTAATGCTTTTTTTTTCAACTTTTCATAAATACAGGGGAGGGGGGAAAGAGACGGGGGTCAGGAAACAGGGAAGTGTGCGTAATGCATACATGTCCCATTTTGTGCATGTCTTCTCAAAAATGACTGGGTTGAGTGTATCACAACACACCAAGGTACATCAGGTTGCTTATAGCCAGCTGACCACGTGTGAGTGTGTGTGGCTACTACCATCTCGGCATGCTATTTATATCATGAACAAGTAGGGGAACTCTTAGCTCCAATGATGAAATAAATATGCGCCCATTTACTCCAAAGAAATGTTGCTTACACCTGCTGACATCATTGAGTGACCTCACCTCACACAAAGGATGTCTCCTTATTTGTTCTGTGTGCTCTGCGTTACCATTTCTGCAAGGTCCCTGACTGTTGTAAGCAGCATTCTTTTAGAGTTACGGGCGTATATTTATTTTATCATTGGAGTAAGAGTTACCCTTCTTGGTCATTATTTACTGTTTGCTGTTGGCCGCCTCATTCAAGATTCCCTACTTATATCATGGTTCCACTACCTTGTTTATTTCATTTGCAGCTTTAGATACATGCATCTCACATTACAGAATGTATGAAATAAAAAAATCCATCAGACAAAAAGAGTAATGTCAGTAGTGTGATCATCTTGAATACTAGTCCATTAAAGAGCTTTTTGCATTTGTATATCTTATTCTGAATGGGCTGTTTTTTTTTTTTTTTTTTTTTCCAGAAATTTTCATTTTCCGGTCAGTTGTTAATGTCGATGGCCTAAGTTCATTAAAACATTCTCTTACTGTGTGCAGATTATTTTTTAGAATATTGTTTTTTTAAAAAAATCAGATTTCTTTTTATAGGGACGTATGCAAATGCCAGAATTACTTAAGCATAGCATGGCACAGTTTTGAATAAATCTTTTGATGGGGAAGTACACAACTTAATCCTGGAGAGAAAATCACTTATGTAGAGTTTCTAAGCTATACATCTGGTAGTATGCCACATACGCAAATGAATATATGCTTGAACGCACACGTCCTTTACTATTAATTCTCATTCTGTTCAGGAATTAACTGTTACTTGGTAAGGAAATGTTTCTCTCACAATGTCGAGATATGGAATGGAAAGTGTTCTTTTTTTTTTTTTTTTTAAAATTTCAGATGAATGTGTGATTTTAGTGTGTTCTCGCCAACCTGGTTCAGTCAAGAACATGGAGAGTGACATTCTGTGGGGGATGCTCACACAGGGTGGTGTCATAGCTAAGAAATTATAGTCCTTGTTAGGGGACTGAATAAGGTGATGATCTGCTTGTGTTTGATCAGAACAGGCAGCACTGACATGCCAGCATGTCAGTTTGGTGTTCAGTGTTGCATATATCCCGTCTGATAGGCAACGGAATATAGTTTGCTCCTTGTGTACAGCCGATGCTGGCACTGCAACAGAATGAACTGGAGTGTAGCTGTGTTTAAGGTGACTGGAGCGGGTGACCTGGGGTTAACGCCATTGTGGGAGCGTGCAAGACAATGAAGAAAAGAAACAGTTGATTAAAAAAGAAAGAGAAAAAGGAATGAGGGAATCAGTTCAGCTGGTTGCAAAGGTAGGAGAAAATGCTGACTGCAGGATCACAGGGAGAGGCTGTGGATATGTCTTTCTGTGATACAAAAACAGTGGCAGTGTTTCATTCCATTGGAAGTTCATCAGGCTTTTCATTAACAGCCCTGGAGACAAAGTCCATATAATGTGTGTCCTTCACTAGATTGATCATCTACACCTCTAGGAAAGCATGATTTAGGGTTTGTTGGTCCAGGGAGATTCGCACAGCCCAGTGCAGGCAAAGGAGTGCTAACCAAAAAAACTAGGGTCCTCAAGGAAGCAGAATTGGGTTAGCTGTTTGCCAGTCTGTTGTCACTGAGATGTCCTCTTTCAGCAACCCATATGCATGACCCTTCAGCAGTGGCAGCCCTAGTTGTGATGTTTCTGTGCCAGGAATTGCAGTGCAGGTCTGAGTGTTCCAGAGAGCTGGGATCTGCTGTGTTTTTTTAGGGTGACCTTGAGGTTGTCTTTGAAGCATTTGAACTATCTTGAAAAACTTTGCTTAGGACAACTGCTAGTCGATTGTCCCTCTGCCGGCATTTGAGTGGACTATCTTGAAAAATTTAGTTTAGGACAACTGCTAGTCGATAGGCCCTCTACCATCATTAGAGCAAAAAATATTACTGCATCAACTAAGTTCAAGGATGTTTTTTTCTTATATTCTGTTCAGTATATAGTTTTCTTTATAAACAAATCTGGTGATACAGCAAATAGCTTTATCTGGGAAAGAGTTGTCAATTTAATGCAGCTCATTTGGATATTATTAATTTTGATCAGTTGGCTTTGAATGCATTGTTTTAAAAGGCTTCGAACTGTCTGAGCTGATGACAAAATGCTCCTGGCCAGTGATTGTGCCTAATTTTATGGACACTGTGCATACACTCATACATACAACACTGATATTGTGTGTGTGGAATATTGTGCTGAGATTGCATCTAGCTTTTGAGATTTCAAGTGTGGACTCAAACTGAGACAGAACATTAGTAATGTAGTAGACTGTGCTGCTCGTCATCTTCAGTTTGTGCAGGTGATTGTGGTTTTTAGTCCGTCTATAATCGTATGTTTTACATGTGTTGGCTGCTACCTGCAAAATGTTATCTGGCTTTGTTTCATGTGTTGTTTTTTTCTTTTTTCTTGTTTTTGTTCTTTTTTTGTGTGTTTTTGATATTTGAAGGTCTGTCTGATCAAGATTTTAGCAGGACACAGTGAAGCCAGACTTCAGCAATTACAAGAAGTCATTGTTAACTTGTACAGTCAAAGGAGATGATCAGTTTATGGAAGTCTTTTACACACTCATGACAAAAATCATTTTGATTTTTTTTTTTTTTTAAAGTAGAGTAACAAAGATGAATCACCATTCAGTTGCTTTAATGCTTTCATTTTGATGAAATATGCCTAATCTCATCATGTTTGGAGAGCATTTTTTTTTTTTTTTCCTTTTTAGATAACGCAAAAGCTAGCAGATACAAAAAAAAAAAAAAATACTCACTTTACCAGTTTGAGTTTCAAGTTCTTATTGTCCTTCTGATGACTGACATTTGAAAGAAATTAGAGTGAGATACCGAGTCATTTACATTTGGGATAAAGTGAAACAAAGTTTGTGGGATAGTGGAAGGAGTGTGAAGCTGTTCAGTTATGACTTGACTGCTTTGAAAAAGTGCTGACTGTGATAAAAAACGCAGTTTTGCTCTCAGATCAAATGCCTTTGTCGAGTTGGTTGTGGATTCTGTCTCTCTCTCTGTCTGTCTAACGGGTGGAAAAAAAAAATGATGGTGTGTTTGAGTGTATTTAGATTATTGTGCATGAGGGGGTGGATGAAGTGTGTCATATGGACAGGAGGGGCTGGAGGATGACAACATGCAATGTGAGAGTGCCATAGTGTTGGTACTGGCGTGTCAACTCCAGCATTCATTTTCTTTTTTCAGTTAAAGTCAGATCTGTAAGCTGCTTTTTGGTGTCAGAAATTGCATGGTCTTGCCAAAAAGGGCATATTTCTATTAATTATAAAAAGTTTCAATGTTTGTTTTCTCTCTCTCTCTCTCTGTCGCTTTTTTCAGTTCCTTGTCTCTTACTTCCAATTATTTCGATTTTAAGTTTTATGACTTGGCATTCTATATTTTGGAAATCCTGTCTTGGGAAGCTGATTGACTGTTCCAAAATAGCCCCCACCCCCACCCCTTTGTTCTCACTTTTCCCTCCATTTTTAAATAAAAAACATTAAATGGACATAAGGTGAAGATTTCGCACAGTGGAAGGAGAGACATTAGATAATTAACCAGTAAACTAGATTGTGACCCCTCCCTCATCTCTCTCCTGGATGTGTGAAGATCATAATCTGTGCTTGCATTGTGTGTGTGTGTGTGTGTGTGACTGTGATGTGTGAACTTCATGCTCTGTGCTTAACACTTACCAACGGAGGTCATCTTTTATTGCATGGTCATATTCACACTAGGCAAGTTCCATATTCACGTCATCCAAGTTACTACTTTCTTTTCAAAGGTGCCAAGAGCCCACGTGGACATGTTGGAATGGAATGTGGCTATGTTTGGCCTGCCTTTGGCTCTCATCAGAAGCAGAACAAGGAGAAAGTCAACGTAAACACAATTGCTCAGGCCATGAGCTCGCCAGACCCGGTAAAAAGTGGCAGAGTAAATGGCTCCAGGGATGATTCTCTGTCAAGTCCAAGACACCCCACACAGAGTACAGTGAAATGTAGACATTCCAGAGACACATCCAAAAAGTCCATGGATGTACAGAGTGGGGGACTGTTGTTGTTGTTTTTTTTTTTTTTTTTTTTTTTTGCTGTCCCAACCCCTGCGCCACCTCAGAGGCAGTGCACCCACACCGCTCATTCTGACACCCGTCTACAGCCACAGCCCAGTCGGCCCTGCCGCAGCCCCGCACCACCAGGAGCAGTCCGTGTCAAGTTGTCAAGAGGCAACCCACCCGAGGAGGAGACACTGCACTGCTGCTGAGTCACTTCGGTGGTGTTCAGTGGCGCCTGTTCTGATCTTATCTAACATACGCAGGATACTAAACCCCCTACTGACGACAATAATTGCTAAGTCGCGTAGCCGGCGCGAGTGAGCTCTCCCTCTGGAGCGCGCCACCACGTCCATCCAATGACAGCCCCTATGGACTCGCTGATACCGGTGACCCTGACGGAACCAAACCAAGACCACAGATGTGGAGAGGACATCGAAATTGAGGTCACCATGAGAACAGGGCATGAAGGACCACAGAATTTGAGATCTTTTTTTTTAATGCTGATCAATGAGAATGATTAAGATGATGCTACGGATTTCCATTTCGGTCTGAGACTACATGATAGGGCTGTACTCTACGCTTCCTTTCAAAATATATCCCGGCGTCAACAAGGCCCGACAGATACGGGCACCTGCAGTGTTGGTCAGGAAATTTGAGCAACACTCTCAGAAACGCATCCATTAAGTGGATGAAACTTGACTGTGTGGTCCCCAGTCTTCCCAACTGAGTCCGCAGCAAACTCAACTCTGGGTAGGAGCCGTTGGTCGGGGCAGAAAAAACCCACATGACTCTTGATGGGATTCAAACCCATGACCATCCAGCTGGGAGTCTGGAACACTAACCACTTCGCCACGGCTGCTGGTGGAGGACTGGAGTTGATCATGTCTCTATCCTCTTGCACATTTGTGACAAAACAGAGCTAGATTTCCTATAGCAACACAATATGACACCTCTGTCAGAGCATTCTTCTGATTTCATGATCAACACAGCAGGTATTTGTATACCTCAGGCCTGGTTGACACCCAGATACATTTTAAAAAGATGCATAATATTGATATCCTTAGCCTCCTCATCTTTACTGATCACACACATGCGCGCGCGCGCACACACACACACACACACACACACACACACACATGTCTCAAATGTCTGGTGAGCTCATAACATCTAGGAGATCCAAATAAACCTCATTTAGCAATACTGTCAGGTTTAGATCATATTTTGAAGTTTGTCATGCTCAAAACCGATATTGTGTAAGCATAATGGCTGATTGTGCATCTGCTGATTTTTTTCAATGAGGTATTTGTGACACTCGTCAGCCTCAAAGATCCACTGAGATATAATGCAGGATGCCATCTATGAGCATATGCTAAGTAAGGTAATACAAAATACAAGGGATGGAGTTACCTTTCCCTCCATCTTCTTCCTCTTAACTCTCCCTGGAATAGTTGAGTGAGTGAGGTTATAGATAACTTGACAAACAGCTTTAGTAACTCTGTTTTTTTTTCTCTTTCTCTTGGTCAAAGTTAGACAGTAAACATTCAACAGCCAGAGATCTGACAAACAGCTTTAGTAACTATGTTTTCTGTATTGGTCAAGATCAGACAGTAAACAATCAACAGCCAAAGATCAAAATTACTTGCCATGAAAACTAACTGCACTCAGAACTAACTGCGCACAATATAACAATCTTTATTCACATCTGAAAGACCTTTACAGAATCACAATTAGAATAGTAATGTTCTGTTAAATCTGTCATCCACTGTTGCAAAGATTTACATATGAACATGCGCATGTGCATGCACAGCAGGTGCAATAACAAGCCAGTAACTGGCAAAGTACCGTTTTAAAAAGTGCAAGCACTGAAAGAAGTCCAACTGCTCATTCAATTCATCTGCTGGATTTTGACAGAACCTCAGATGTTATACTGTTCCAGTGGGGGTTCTACCATCAACATCCTCGCCAATGCCTCCATGACAAGTAGCCCCCTCTTTCTTTTGCATGCAAGGACACCTTTTAAAAATGTCTGATGCAACTTGGCATTAATATGCCATGGCGGCAAAGCAGCGTTGTGATTTTCAGTGCCAGATCTTGCGTCTGCAATTGTCCAAGTGAACTGATGGTTACACCATATTCATTAAAGAAACTACAAACATAGGGTACTTTTTACATAGCTGTGTTATGATCAGCTAAGTGTCACTCAGTAACACTCTTGAGTGGAATCAACTGTGGCATTACACCTGTGGCGTTACCAATGCATACACTTATACATACGTAACTCATGCACAGATGCATGCTGACTTGCTTGCTTGCGCGTACACACATGATACACACACACACACACACACACACACACACACACACACTTCATGATGATTCATGGTCCGTTTCTTCAAACCATCACGATTCAGCCACAGAAATCCCCTGGAATCGCAGTGCAATGTCCACAAGACTTCTACCTTCTTCTGCCCTTTCCCCACCCTCCAAAAACTCAGGAGTCAGTTCCCTCAGTGTGGTGGCAATCCTTGTGCCTTTGATGTGATGCCGGTGAATTCCGTGTTTCCACACTCTTCGAGCGTCTCCCCTCACCACAATTAAAGACCGCCGGAACATCGGAACCTGGATTTCCACAAGTGGTGAAGCATCACTGGTGAAAGACAGCACTGAATCTGACAGCAGATTGACGGTCACTAGTCGGTCCCCCCATAGCCAGAAGTCGTCGAAGTGGGGATCGATGGCTGCACCTCTGTCCTCGCAGTACTCCAGGTTGCACAACTCCACAGGCAGAAAGTCGGAACAGTTCCTGGCGGGTCTGCATACGGTCATGCAGGAACTTGGCGTAGCTCGGCAGTCCACTGAACTTGTCTGCACGAAGTTTCTTCTTCTTGAAGTTCACCTTTGGCCCAAAGTCCTGAAAGTTGTGAAACAAACACGCAAGCGTTAACATTAGAAACTGCTTTTTAAAAGCAGAAACCATTTTTGTTTTATCATTGGAAACATATTGAATAACTTCAGTTTTCTTCTTCAGTGTTTGCATTTCAATCCCCAGCTCCCCCAACCCAGACACAGTTCTTTTTTCAAGACCTGTGTAATGCTGACATGGTACAGGTTTTTTCTTTTCCATAGGAGCAAATTTACTGTGAATAGTACTTTTTACAAGTGTGAACAGGACGCACATCTAAAGAAGAAAAACATAATTTTCATTCATGTGAACGGAGATGGAGAATGTCTGAGCAACGCATTTTGTCATTGGTGTGTTCACGTAGAGATCAGTTTGGCTTTAATGTTCAACACATCATCATCCCACATATCATCACTAGAATCATATTAATGACCAAAATGGGCTCACTTTGTATCACTATGAGAACTGATCAACATGTTACAGAATTATTTATCGTACAACATTGTCATGAATAAATAAAAATCACACTACTTTAACACACACATATGTATACATAAACAGACTTACATTGAGCACATTCACACACACACACACACACACACACACACAGAGATCACATTCTTTTGTGTGAATTAATAAAAAATTCGTTCCAAATACGTACAGCCTATTCAAAATGTTTTCCTGTCAGCAAGTGAAACACATGTTTTCTTTTTGCACTTAGCTGTAAGTCCAATGGGCAAATACTTATAATAGATCTATAACGGTCAGTGGTGAGATGAGACAGAGGAGTTAAAAAGGCTTTTTTTTTTTTTTTTTTTTTTTCATCTTTGATTACGTGGATTTTCTATTTTTTGTGTTGTAACTGTAGATAAGTTAATTCTTTTGAATTTTTTTTTTTTTTTGGGGGGGGGGGGGGGGGGGGGGGGTGTCCTAATTTCACGTTAAGTGGAAAGACGTAAAACAAAACAACACACACAAAAGAATGTACATCTGCAGCAACTACATTTTACACACACACACACACACACATGCACACACACATGCACACACACCACCACACATACAGTGCAATGAAAACACATTTGTTTGCAACAAGACACTCTTGCAGCACATGAACTTTAACACGTACAGAAATAAACAAACGTGTGCATACATGTACTGACCTGTTTCCTTCGTCCAGACTGTGACAGCACAAATGGGCGCTTTATAGATGTGGTCTCGAAGAAGATCCTCCTCTTCCTCTGAAATGAACTCCTGGACAATGGTGATGCCTTGAAAAGGAATGCTGTCGCCATGGTGCTGAGGATGCTGGGAAATGGTTTTTTTGAAAGCACAGCAGCAGTCAATACAGTAGGTGTATACCTCTGGTTGACTGGGCTGAAACACCACAATTAAAAGAATGAAAAATTATATAACCTAGACACACCTAAAACAGGACTGAAGGCTTAAAAACTAGTTTTAAAGTTGTAATTTGAATTTGAATGTTTTGCTTCACTATTTTGGTGAATATCTGGGTTACAATATGATTTCGACACACCAGGGTGAAAGCATTAGACACATAATACCACCACCCACCCACTCTCACCCACCCACCCTCACCCAAAACAAAAACAAGGAAAAAAAATCTCTATCTGGAATTGAAATGCATACTGTTGCATTATCAGTCCTGATAAGTGAATGTTGTGAACATTGAAAAATAAAGCCTGGAGGGAACAGAACAGAAAGAAAAAAAAAAAAAAAAAAAGATAGGAGAGGGTGAAGACAGAAGAAAGGTAGGGGTCAGTTTTTGTTCAAAGATTCTGGCTACCTTTTTTAAAGCTAGTCCTCTGGAGCTGGACAATATTCAGGGGCTAGTCCTTCATCAATCCTATTCAATAATTCAAAGAATGGCAAAATTAAAGCGGGAAGGCAGCTTTGCTTGAAGTTGAACTAAAAACCTTGGCTGCTCTGCTGGCAGTTTAGCAGAATGTTCCATATGGAACATATTCAATAATCCATAACGGTGAAGAAGCCAACTGTTTTTTTTAAAAGATATCAGACATGTAGTTCCCTGTGCACCTGGTACTTTAATATAGCACAAGGATGTAGGGCAGACGCTACAAGAGCAATACTCACTGCCTTGACTGGACTGGAGAGAATCCTGAATTAATACTCACCCTTTTTAACATGATCTCCCCTTTGTCATAGAAGGTGAGTTTCTCTCATCCCCATAACAGATGACAAAATTTTGTGAACTGAGGAGTGTGATACGAGGTGATTTAAGAGAAGATAATACTGGCCAAGACTTTTTTTTTTTTTTTTTTTTTTACACTTCAATTGTAAAGAATAAGCATAGCTGACATGAATAAGAAGCGGAAACAAACACAGACTGAGTGATATGTGATATTTCAGAAATCAGACTTACTAATGTGATATTCAGAAATCAGACTTACTAATGTTTAAAAAAGTGAGTATTAGTTCAGGCTTCTCTCCGGTCCAGGCAAAATGATGAGTACTGTTCTTGTAGTGCCTGCTTTACACCCTTGCCCTATATGATAGAAAACAACTACTAAGGTACAACATAATATTATGTTATTTCAACTGGAATAGCTGAGATTGCAGACTGTCTGATGAATCTACAGACTGTCTGATGAATCTACATTTGAATCTCCACAGAGCCATCCAGCTGAGGGGTGGATTCTCCCCTCAGAATTAACATACACTACGTCTGATTACAATCCCTACAATATCCTTTGGATAAGACTAAATCAAAGTTCCATGTGCAAACAATGTTTAAGATCTTGTGCACACCTCAAACTCTGTTACCATCTTGACTTGGGTAGGCCCTATGGGCTGATGGTATGGATTATCAATACTCAAACAGCATGCATCCTGTGAGTTAAAACTTTTTCTTTTCAGTGTTGAGGGCCCACAATCAAGCTTGATTATTCTGGCACCTGTAACTTGGGGGGGATCACTGCAGGTAAATCTGGGTTGTAGACGCGCATCTTTAAAGTTGAGTTTGATATCATGGTGTGAAGATAGGGGGCAGCAGAAGAGGGTAGCGGTAGCTGGGGGGGGGGGGGGGGGGTCTGAGGGACAGAAGGTGGGGGCGGGGGGAAGGGGAGGGGAAAAGGGGGGGGGGGGGGGGGGCATGGGCTCGATTCAGGGCTCATTAAGGCTCTTGACCCGAATGTGTCAAGTGTTGTGGCCTCAACTGTTCCTTGTGGTAGATTGTTCCAGTTTTTGATAGTTCTTGGCAGGAAGAAGCAGCTCTTTATTGGGTCCTTGATGTGATAATGTGAAATTGTCTGTCATGGCCTTATCGCCTATGGTCAGGTAGGGGACCAGTTTTTCTTTTAGGCTGGGGCAGTGGACAAGGCCTTGGTGCACTTTATACAGCATAGAGAGTCTCGATTCTTGCGTCGTGTTTCTCCAGTGAGGGCCTGCCCAGTGTATCCAGCATGTTGCTAACACTTGAAGTGTTCCTATATCTGTTGAGGACATATAGAGCCTGCTGAGCATGGAACAGCACAGTATCTCTCAACTGGAAGAAGGTTGTACAAAGAACAGTAAAATCTGCTTCAGAGCACATGATTCTATTTCCAAGGTAAGATCACCCACTTTCGCTGTGACTGCAATAAATATCAGCGCTCTGGGGTAGATGCGGGCGCGGAGGGAGGGTGATGAGGGAGGAGGAGGAGTGGGGTAGTGCTGGAAATGAGCAACTAGGAAAGACGGCTTGATCTGTAGAAAAAAAAAAAATCGTTAAAAAAAGTAATGGATTACGAAAAGCGAGCAGGTGAATGAGGGTTGGGCAGGGTTTGGGTGCTGTCACCGTGTTGAGGGGTCTTAGAATACAGTGAAACACGTAAAACGGTGAAACGAGAAGGAAAGACGTGCCCCACTCGGCCACAAGATCGTCTACAGATAAACAAGTCAGGCTACAGGGATTTCACTCGTATACGTTTTTTTTTTTTTTATTAATCACTTTGAAATTCCTACCGTGGTTGTAATAAGACCTGTAACAGATTTCGTTCCTTCACAAATGAGACAAGAACGTATGCCTTTACAACCACAAGACACTCCGGCCTCTGCCATCTTTGCTTGTCTCTTGCAGTGATCTCCCCTGGTGATTTAGACAAGGGAGGGTGTTGTCAATTGGTTTTTAATGATAACTTGTCACGAATTAGAATATCAATTTGGTTTAATTTTAATGCAGATGAATAATATCTCTAAAACATATTTTCACGTGGCACGAAAGATTCACTGCATTGATGCATTTCATGGCTAGTGGCAAATGTTTGCTTTTAGGGAGCATCAGGAAGAAACAAAAACTATCAGCTTCCGGGTTAGAGGTGATCCCCGTGAGCGTCATGAACGACGGCTGGGCAAGATTAGGCCTTCTGCTAGCAGGAAGTGTCTATTTTCCTCTTATCTACACCGCCGTTCGATATGTCTTGACGAAACGCTTTAAACACAGACTGAGCACGGGAGACATCTGCCTAATTAGCGAAAAGTAAGCTGTTATAGTGTCGTAGAGTTATCATTGGAGTTGAGCGAGAGTGTGATGACACGGCACTTTGAAGGATAGTGCACGTGAACTCGGCGAGTTCAAATGGAATGGTGTTATCGGGGCAAAGGACTGAAAGCAGTTGCTGAGGTCAATGCATGAATGCTCACAGTGTTTTTTAAATTTGGGTGTTATGTTTGTTAATAAGGAATGATTTCCATTTGAACCCCCGCAGACAGATACAGTGTAAGAATATTAGTTACCGTGAGCAAGGTGAGGGACATTAATTTAAAAAAAAAAAAAAAAAAAAAATATATATATATATGTGTGTGTGTGTGTATCAGTAATTTTATATATATATATATATATATATATATATATATATATATATATATATATATATAAGATTAAAGTCTGCCGGTTTTCCTCTGGAAAACTGATTACAAAGATCGAAGTCAGTCCCCCCCCCCCCCCCCCCCCAAAAAAAAAAAAAAAAAAAAATACTGATAATGTTCAGGAATACCAAGAGGACAATGCTAAAAGATTTTGACAAACCAGTGCAAAATTTGAATTGATGGTAAGGTAAAGTAAGAGAAACTCCTGTTGGGAGGAGGGTACCAAAGGAAATCATGGAAGTGTTTTAAGTTTATAGACACTCCTATGCCAGACTGTAGTGTAAAATTTCCCATTTGAAAGAGTTTGATCTCATCAGATAAGGGCCATATACTTGAAATGTGGCAGCTTGTATGTTTATTTGGCATTTGTGGAACATTCTGGGATTTTCTCATTCACTTTGATCTTTGATGAAAAGGAAATATAATGGAAAGAGAACTCACAGGTCTGAAAGTAAAAAAAAAAAAAACCAGCTCAAACATATCCTCTTATGAAATAGACCACAAAATTCAAAACAGATAGATACTTAGAGAATTCACATACTCTCCTTGATTTGTTAAATTTAGTTGATGTCAACATTGGTTTAGTCTTTTCTAGTTTGAAAAAAAAAATGGACATAACTGAATACTGACAATGATGAGTTCAGCTATCTTGGTGTCTGTTTATTTAAAAGAAACAACATTGCTGAGGCCATACTCTTTCAACTATCTTGGTGTCTGTTTATTGAAAAGAAACATTGTTTAGGTCATACTCAAGAACAGGATCACTAATGCTTCAGAAGATGTCTTGTTCTCTCCTATCAAGTTCAGTCCTTAATTCACGCTGGATCATATCCATATTAACCCATAGGAGAAGATAATCTATTGATGGAAAGAAGTTCTACAAATAACTTCTTTCCATCTTCTCTCATGGAAAAGGGAGTGTGTGTGTGTGTGTGTGTGTGTGTGTGTGTGTGTGTGTGTGTGTGAATATGGATGTATTGCAAGGCTGCGACAATGGAGTTTAATCAATGGATATAGGAGTTGATAAATATTTTCAAACACACACACACACACATATTGGAGATTTTTTTTTTTTTTATTTGCCATTCCACCGTGATTTTGCAGATGTACTTGCAGCGTTCAAGCACTTATGTCCTTCATTGTGGGACTGATCATCGTCTCTCAGGTCAAAGATATCATGTATGACACGTGAGTGCAAATTATTTAAAGTGTGTGTGTGTGTGTGTGTGTGTGGGGTGGGGGGGGGGGGGGGGGGGGGGGGGGTTGAGTCAGATATAAATAGAAAGGTATTTAATATTTAGGACAGAAGAAGGGGAATGAGAAAAAGAGAGTTGCATATAAATTTATGTGTCAAGACATATCAAATTTGAAAATTTAAGTATGCCCGCCTTCTTCCTCATTACTACCCATGACACCTCCTCCTCATTCCTCAGCAGTGTACTCTGGAATAAATCAGGTGATACTATACTTGATAGAATTGCTGCATGCACCACCACCGCTAATAAGAAATAGCTTTACATGCACACTGTTTGCATCTTGCAAACATAGACCTCACAGTGTTAATCTAATAGCCATCAATATACCAGCAAATGCGTACAGAGATATACACACACACACAGTCTCCATGAAACGCACAAGCGCGCGCATACACACACACACACACACACACACACACACACACACACACACACACACACACACACACACACACACACATATAAAGGGACTTTAAGGGTGTAGGGGGCACAGAAATGGAAAGAAAATATAGGAGCTGAAAACACAATACCTTTCTGCCACAAAACCAGAGAAAAGATGTTGCTATAACGGGCATATCTTGAATACTGTACTGAAGGCAGAAAAAGATCAAAATTAGTTTAAATGGAAGATAATCCCCAAAAGAAGGGGCATGGGGAAAAAAAAAAAAAACAGACCTCATACCAAATATTTCCAGTTGAATTGTGTGCAGCAAGAAGAATACAGCTACTATTAAATTGTATACATATATGTTGATACAATTTCTGCCTGAAAGAGGTTTACCAATTACTGAGTCGCATGTAAAGTTCTATGCTTTTCAGGTGTTAAATTCTTGTAAATTATGAGTCTCAGTTAAATGTGATTCACATACATGGAGAATGTTTTAAGTAAGATGTTTGAAGTGTTAATTTCTCTATTCCCCAATTATCTAACATTTTGTAAGTATGTATAAATATGTACGAGTGGATCAGAGTATTTGCTCAGACATCAAAGCAAGAATAATTAGATCCAAATACAGTCAATACAAATTTGGTTCACGCAATGGTTTGTCAGAAAATAATTTGAAAATGAAGGTCATAAATGAACCCTGTAATGCTTGTTTCAGACACTGGCTAAGCAACAGCTATGCCTGGTTTGCTTTGCCGTACTTTGCCCATGACGACCTGAAAGCTATGCACATGACCTTCATCTGGAACGAAGATGAGGAGTTCCGCAGCGCTCCGCTGCTTCATCAGCTCCGCCTCTTTGTGCAGAGTTGTCCTCTGATGCTGTTGCACCACACCATCATGCCTATCGTCATCTTCCCTTCTATCATTGTGAGTCTTTGTGTGTGTGTGTGTGTTGTGTGTGTGTGTGAGTGTGTGTGTGTGTGTGTGTGTGTGTGTGTGTGTGTGTGTGTGTGTGCGTGTGTGCGCGCTAGGCTAGGGCTCTTTTCTTAAAGTGAGTGCATTGTTGTATATGATTGTCTTTTGTTCTGGTCTTGTATAAGAGGCCTGTCCTGTCTACCTGTCTGTCTGTCTCTCTCTCTGTCTCTCGCTCTCTCTCTTTCTCTCTCTGTCTCTGCCTGTCTGTCTTTCATCTCTCTGTCTGTCCTTGTCTTCTATCTCTCTGTCTCTCTCCTCTCTCTCTCTCTCTCTCTCTCTCTCTCTCTCTCCCCTCTCCCCCTTCATGATGATATGTGTATGTGGGTGTTTATATGATTGAAATAGAACAATTTGTATGTGCCAATTAACATGAAAATCGAAATGTTTTGGTGAAAAAACGTATCCAATGCGAGAGGGAGTGCAATGTATGATCCTAACTACCAAGTAGGCCACTCAAGGATTTTACTCTATGTTTTGTAATATACAGCGTCACAGTAGCATTCCTGATACTGTCATCATAATGGCTGAAGAAGAGCACAGAGCAAAACTTTCTGTGCATTTTGTTGACAGTGTTTCCAGCTACAGTTTTTTTGAATATGCTCTTCTAGTGACTGGTAATGTGTGTGTGCGTTAATGAGGCTTCCGGTAGTTTATAAATGTCTACCGTGTGTGTGTGTGTGTGTGTGTGTGTGTGTGTGTGTGTGTGTGTGTGTGAAGGTGGTGTAAAAGTACATCAGTGCATGCTGAGGTATAACAAGAAGCCACTTGCCTTTTTTTTTTTCTTGGATATGTAAATTCAATTGAAATATAATCAAGATGTTAACAGTGCAGTGAATGAATTTTGTTTTTTGTTTGTTAGTTTGTTTTGCTGTTTGTTGTTCTTGTTGTGTGTGTTTATTTCACTTTCAACAGAGAAATGATGGGGTCAAAACAAATCTACTTAAGTGATGTGTCTGGTGCGGTATCTTTAACTCTCAGACAATCCTGAAACAATCCATCTTGAGCCAGATTACTGTACACACTACAAGAAACTTAAGATTTCTGGTAATCTGCACATGTGAAGTATATAAAAATGTATGTATGTAGAAAGCAAATAAACTATCCTAAAGATGACACCAAAGTTAAGTTGGAAAACAAAATTGATGTATTCAACCATTTTTGTGAGCACATTAATTCAGAGATTTCATATAAATAAAAATTACATGTTGTGAGTCACAAAGTAAGAAAAAATTGTCTTTCTTTTCTGAGATACATTTAAGACCAGCTGAGAAGTATCTAGGCATCTGATATATGGTACAAAGTATACTTGAAAGAAAGTGATTCATGGCTGTATGAAAAATCAAAGTTTAGAATGGGTTGCTGTACACCCAAAAGTGGTGGAAAATTAAGAAACATCAATGATTTGAAATTCTGTGCATCTGATAATACTACAACATGTACCTTGAGAAAACTGATTCACAACTGTGTGAAATATCAAAAGTTTAACATTTGGGGCCGTACATCCAAAATCAGCAGAAATGAAGAAACGTCCATGTTACAAGTTTCTGTGCATCTGGTTTATACTGCAAAGGGTCTTGGAGGAAATCAGATGCCATACTCACAAAACAGGTGGAAAATCAAGACAGCTGAATGTTTGCAATCTTTGCGAGCTGTACACAGTACATTGGATCACTGAAAATTCAATGCCACATAGATATTTACCAGTTGTAAAGGTGATGGATGGTGAGTAAGGGGAGGTGGTGGCAGAGAAACTGCGTATGTTTGAATATGTGTGTGTGTGTGGAGATGGAGGAGGGAGGGGGGGGGGGGGGGGGGGGGGGGGGGGGGCTGAGGGGAAATAAGAGGGAGAGGCATCTAAGTGTGCACCACAACAGTTCCCTCGCTCAGTGAGCATTAGGAAGGCCATTTCTGGGTTTTCATTCAGCACAGGTGCAGAGTATAGAAACAGCAGATCAAAATATGTGTCAGATCTGAAAAGGAGAGAAATTACCAGCACAGTACTTGTTAGTTTTGTTCTTTTCTTATCTTTAACTCAAAATTAACTTTTTTTGTATATAAATATAAAATTTAGTTAGTTTATGATGTGTATATGGATGTATAACAGTGTTAGCATTTTATACTGTTTACTCAGTTGAGCAAACATGGGGTGTACCCAAACTTAACCGTACCCCCAGGGGGGCCCTAAAATCCATGCCCTTTGAAGCCTTCTGGTATGACTTTCTGTGTTTACTGACTCAAAAGGTCAGACCAGTGTGTTTTGACATTCGACTGTTTCAGCTGTTCCGCCACAACCTGGGAGATTTTTTTGTGGGAGCCTTTTACATGATTGAAGTGACCATTCCTTTCATCTCTGCCCGAGCCATCATGGTGCAGGTAAGGAAACGCAGGCTGGATGTTTTGTGCTATGTGTTTGATGGCTGCGGTGTGGAATGATACAGATTTCCCCCCACTCACTAGCCATGTCACTCCAGGGATTACATTTCATTTTAAATGAGAGGAGGAGGAGGTATGGGTGGAAGGAGAGGTGGGGGGGGGGGGCTCACATGCCTTCTTCATTGACCCGTGTCCATGACATGGAAAATCCTGATGATATTGCTTAAGTGAACTAAGTTGATGTGTTAGTCAGGGGTCTGCACTCATACACTGACGTGCACACTCATGCACCACCAAACATCACCTCTCCCTGGGAATGGGATGTCATGGATTCACTTCTCTCTAACGTGACTGGGAACAAGAGATATAATTTCTACTCTACTTATGATTACACATAAAAAAAATCCAAAATGCATGAAAAGGAATGTAATTGAATTGTTAGAGATCAGTACTTCCTTACCCCAGGTTATATACTACAATGTTTTCTGACCTGATCAGGTTTCCACTCGCAAACACACTTGCACACACACTGCAGTTCTTGAAGAAGTCACTGCAAATTTGCTTCAGCACTGGGTTGTCTGGCACCAGGTTCCAGGACTGGGTCTTTGTGGTCACTTCTGGAGACTCTTCTCCGACATGCAAGTCTTCTTTTATTCTTCACTCATTTTGGGTTTTGACTTCATCTTTGATGTGGAAGTCTTCTTCTTCTTCTTCTCTTCTTGGCCCACCTCTGGATTTTGAACTCGGTCTCTTTCTTTCTCAGCTGATCTTTGATACCTAAGCCCTGCGTTACAGACCTTGCTTCCACTTCTGTTGCCTAGACCATGTTTCTGTTGACCCTAATCTGCCCTGCTCACTCTTTTCTTTGTGCCCTCCCCTTTTTCATTCTCCATTCAGTTCTTATCTATAGGGATTTAAACAAAGAATATCTCTTGGGCCATGTTGCATCTCTCCACCACGTATTCACATCCACAGTGAATTCCCCTCTAGCTGCAGTCTTACACACATCAGCATGTACACGCATTCCTACACAAAAGCTTAGAATTTTCCTGATGACCTCAGGGGTCACTTTCACACAGTAATTGTCCTGTAGAAAACTACGACCGCATCATCCACACACAAATCCAGCCAGCCTGGCAAGCCATCAGCACAGTGCCCTACAGCAATACCGACTGAACGAGCAGAAGAGTCTTGTTCTTCAAGGTAGTGGGCTCGGTCTGGTTACCAAGCAACTTGAGCTGACTGAGTCTTTAGCACTCTCTTAATACTCCGAGGTCTTTGCAGTTAAATTTGTTTCCCGTTCGCTATCAGAAAGGTTTGAACTCGGGGTCCTCACCATCTCGCATGCCAACAGTCACCTGACAGTTAGTTACATACCTGACAACTTCGGCCTCCTTCACACAGTTTGAATATCTGTGGTAGGTGAGGGTGCTATTGCTAATCGGCCAATTACGTGTTTCTCCACAAACTCGAAACTCTTGTCATCTACAGTGGTTAAGGCCCTTTGTGAGAGATTTCTCTCCTCCCTAGACAGCCCACTAAAAAGAGAAAAACTACATTTTTCCCCTTTGTTTTTCCCTATCCTTTTTTTTTTTTTTTTTTTTTTTTTTCTCCTCTGTGTATTTAGTTTTTCTTTTATTTGTTTTTGAACACATACAAAGCTGATATCCAGTTGAGCTCTGACAGGGTAAATATGAAAAGTGCTAAAAAGCTTGCAAGTGACTATGGTAATTTTTATGTGTGTGTGTGTGTGTCTGTGCGTTTGTTAGTCAGGGATTTTTGTGATTCTGTTACTACATGCAAATGCTTACACTAGTCAGGGGTTTCTTTTTGTAATAGTGTCTGTGTATCCATAAATGCAAGAGTTCTGCTTGCAGATGTGTGGGTTAACAGAGACCTTCATGACATATGTTTGGTGGGTGTTGGTTTGGAACGGAGATTTTGTGTTTCTGTGATTCACCACTTGATTGAGTCTGCCAAACCTGCGTGTCAGCAGAGGCCATTTCCATGTTGTCCAACAATTCATCTCCCAAACCCACTTGTCACCAATGCCTGTGGTTGGAAAATGTGCTAATAGATCATTTGCATTGTGTGATACAGTGATAATAAGATCACAATAAGAAACTACAGTTATTTCCCTTTCCACTGATGCGTACAACATGACACTGTCTATATATTGGTCAGTTTGAACAGAAATTTGAAACCAGTGATCATTGTGCCTGGGAGTTTGTCAAACATTCGTAACTGTTGCATTATTTGTTGCTGAAATTTTTGGCTGAGAGAGATTGTGCATGTAAATTTGTCTACGGTTGATGACATGTAAATTGTACAACATGGCTTTTATGCTGGATGCATGGATGACATTCACTCAGTCTTTGTTCTTTTTGAAGTCTGACAAGAATGATAAACCTACTCATGGCCAAACTGGACTTTGGTAAAACAACGTTCACAATTTGTTCTGTTTCTACAGTACTATTTTTAGCTGTCATAAAGTTGTGGAAAAGTCCATTTTTGTTTTAGAAAATATGATCTTTAGCATGTGTTGGTCATTAAGGGCCACAAGTGATAACAAACACACACACTATTCCCATAGCAATGCAAGCTGAATGGTTGTGCTCTGGGCCATTGGCCTAGATCAACCTCCAAAGTCAACGGGTTAGTTGCCTTTGATTTGGAATTGAGAATTTTTTTTTTTTTTTTTTTTTGATCTTGAGTTTGGTCAGATTTGGTTTTGAATTGAGATGTTTTGTGTTTTGAGTTTGGACACAGTTGGTTTGGATTTGATGTTTTGTGTTTCGAGTTTGGACACAGTTGGTTTGGATTTGAGATGTTTTGTGTTTCGAGTTTGGACACAGTTGGTTTGGATTTGAGATGTTTTGTGTTTCGAGTTTGGACACAGTTGGTTTGGAATTGAGATGTTTTGTGTTTCGAGTTTGGACACAGTTGGTTGGAATTGAGATGTTTGTGTTTCGAGTTTGGACACAGTTGGTTTGGATTTGAGATGTTTTGTGTTTCGAGTTTGGACACAGTTGGTTTGGGATTGAGATGTTTGTGTTTTCGAGTTTGGACACAGTTGGTTTGGATTTGAGATGTTTTGTGTTTCGAGTTTGGACACAGTTGGTTTGGATTTGAGATGTTTTTGTGTTTCGAGTTTGGACACAGTTGGTTTGGATTTGAGATGTTTTGTGTTTCGAGTTTGGACACAGTTGGTTTGGATTTGAGATTAGTTTCAGAGCAAGGTGACTGCAGGCAGAAATTCAAACAACTTTTTAAAAAGAATTTAAAGTAAATCCACCACATTACATTGACAAACAAAATACCAAACGAAACACGGCATGTTTCAACCTTTTTGGTCTTCTTCAGGCAAGGTAAAACAACATTCAGAACAATGAAAAAAAAGAACGAACAGTCACTTTCTTCTCATGTTCAGTGCCATCTTGCGCTGAATTTGTGTGCATTTGTTTAAGATAATCTTTTCAGAGTATACAAGTAATCAATATTCTATCATCTGTTGAACATTTTCCACTCTGATTATTTGTACATTTTTTGCGTCATAACTGCTTGTACTCATATTGATTTCTTTCATTTGTCATCTCATAACTACATGTACTTATAAATTAACTTTTTCGTTTGTTGGACCAACCTTTTTTTTTCTGGTTTTATGAAAGCATTCGTCAGTAGCTGGTCGGTTGGTATGGGCAGTGTGATGCATGGGTCAGTGCACCATGTGTGTGCAGCTCCACATGAAGGACACGCCCTACTACATTGTAGTCGGGGTGCTCATGCTGCTGTCGTTCCTCCTGTCGCGGGTGCTCATCTTCCCCTACCTGTACTGGCGCTACTCCCTGTACGCGGGGCTGAACTTCCTGAGCGTCCGGCAGCATCCCCATCAAGTGCAACCTGTCTTGCCTGATGATACTGCTACCCCAGCTCTACTGGTTCTGGCTGATGCTGCTGCGGGGACCGTCAGAGTGTTCTACAAGATTTTTATACGTTGGAGGTCGAAATCACACCATGTATAGTACAGCAGCTAGGTTGTTTTTCAGTCTTTTTTTTTTCTTCTTTTTTGTTCTCGGGGTGTGTGTTGGGTGTGATATTCCAGTGACCTTCGTGCGCAAAACTTAAGAAAGAATGAGGGGTTTGTATGTCACTTTTTGTACTGAGAGTGTGTGTGTCAGTTGGTGTGTGTAGAACTGTCTGATTTTGTTGTTGGTGGGTGAGTGAGTGTGTGTGTGTGTGTGTGTGTGTGTGTGTGTGTGTGTGTGTGTGTGTGTGTGTGTGTGTGTGTACTTTTTTTTTATGCATTTTTAACTGTAGAAAGAAAAGTTTATTTTCAGGGAGTGCTTAAGTTTCCAACAAAATATTTGCACATTTGAAGTCTTGATATATGATTGATGAATATGTGCGTGTTATAAGTTTTTTGTTGCTTTTTGCGATTTACTACATGCTCTGGGTCATATATGCAATCATGCTGCCCTCTACCTTCTTTTGAAAAGGAGCAGTGTGAATTCTTTGAGAACTCACACTGATCCAGCAGAAAGATATGATTTTCCTTGTTTGAATGTATGGCTATTATGAGATTAGATTATTGAACAGACTTTTATTGTGAGCTTAAAATCATACCAGCTGAAGAAATGAGGATGGGGAGGGGGAATGGGACTCATAAATTGGAATGAAGAAGTAAAAGTCAAGAAAGAGGAAAGGGTGCAGAAGATGTAGAAAGACAGAATGTGAAGTGATACCAGGAAAGGAGAAATTATGTACAGCTTGACTGCATTGTGTCAACATCAGTGAATGGTGAATTATATGTAAGTGTGTTTTTCCATACGGTGCTAATTTTCTTGAACTGTAGATTTATTTCAGCTCTATGTGTGCATGCATGTGCAGACACATACACACACACACACACACACACACACACACACACACACACACACACACACACACACACACACACACACACACACACACACACGTGCTTGTGAGTGTGCTGTGCAGACGCGCACACATGCTGACACACAAGCATGCACACATGTACACACACGTATGTACACACACATATGCACACGCACATGAAAGCACCCACACACCTAAACACTCACACACACACACACACACACACACACACACACACACACACACACACACACACACACACACACACTGACACTAACACTAATACTAACACTAACACACATGCACAGCATGATAGATGAATTATCATGTATGTATGTCCAGGTCAACACCACATATTGATAAACTTGTTTTGAACTCGATCACCGATTACCATTTTTGCCGTTACAGGTTAACGCGTTTGTTATGATCCTGTTTACAGGCAGATTCGTCATGCATTTTTCCTACCTGCTTTTAAGATATTTGGGGACTTTATTCTGAGTTGTTGGTCTATATGCTATCCTTTCTTGTTTTGTTGAAAAAGTCCAAGTACTTGGATTGTGTTGGAAGTTTTCCTTTTTCATTTTACCACCAACTTTCCTAATGTGATAACAAAAAAGTTGCCAATCATTTGTCGCTCATTGATTTTTCATATCTATTTTTTGTTTTAAAAAAAAAGGAAAAAAAAAAAAAAAAAATTGAGATAAGAGATGCGTGTATCTGTGTTAGGAGTTTGATGGGAAGAAGAAACAAGAGTGATGGTCAATTTGGAGACACAGTGCAGCGTAATTTATTGTCATTTTTGGAAATGGTTTCTGTGTATGCTTCATGAAACCTATGTTCTTGTTTTATGCAAATTTTTATTGTATTGGAGCTTTTGGTGTGAAAATACACTGAAAATGATATTTTTCTCATTACACATGCATATCCTTCATTGTTTTGTTATTATTATCATCCTTTTTTTTTTCATTTGTGGTTGTTTTTTTTACATGCTTCTAACTTTATCCCCATATGTCTAACTCAAATTACGTATTTGTATGTTGTGCTAAAAACCTTGATTTATAAAGGAAATTCAAACAAAACAAGAAAAACATAATACAAAACAGAACAAAAATAAACAAAACCAAACCCTGTATTACTGATAATCTGCTACAGAATGAATCAAAAACCACAGTTGTACAGGGGACGAGAATGCAGTCTGTTGATAGTGATTGATAAAATCGTAGAGTTTGATTTTCTTTTTTGTTTTTGTTTCCCGTCTCATCTCATGTGTCACCCCGGTGACATTGCACCCAAGCCGCTCATTCCGCTTTTCACAGCCACTCCCTGGTTTGGTCCCGCCACAGCTCTAGCACCAGCTATCCACAGGCAACAATCCATGTTGAGTTATCATCGTGAGGCAACCCACTAGAGGAGATGTTGCACTGCTGCCAGGTCACTTCTGTGGTGTTCAATGCTGCCTGTTCTGATTTACGCAGGACATCACCTGCTAACCCCCCCCCCCCCCCCACTCCCCTCCCACCCCCCACCCACCCCCTGCTGAGGACAATTAAATGCTTAGTTGCAGAGCCAATATGAGTGAGCTCTCCCTCTGGAGAGTGCTACCCTGGCCATCCAGTGACAGTTGCCATGGATTTGTCGATGCCTGTGACCTGGACAGAACCTCACCAAGCCCATAGACATGAAGAAGAAACTGAGGTCACCATGAGAGCAGGACATGAAGGCTACAGAATTTAAAACGTCTTTTATGCTGATCGATGAGGATGAAAATGATGAAGATGATGCAACGGATTTCCATTCTGGTCCGAGACTGCGTGACAGGGATATATTTTTGGGTTGATTTTATTATATGTCCCAGCATCAACCAGGCCCAAGGGATACAGACACCTGCAGTGCATTTTTGGTGCAACAAGCATTTTCATAGTTGTTAATAGAAATGGTTTTTGTAAAATCCAGAAACATGATCCCCAAAGAACTGTTCAAGAGAATTCTCTGCATTCTTGCGAAGCATTTTGTGTTGTACTGGTCACACCTTCTGCACTTGACACAACATTCATTTTAACATTTGTTGCAATAATTCATCCATGCTATGGATCGTTGCAATAATTAATCCATGCTATGGATCGTTGCAATAATTCATCCATGCTATGGATCATTGCAATAATTCATCCGTGCTATGGATCGTTGCAATAATTCATCCATGCTATGGATTTTTGTAATAATTCATCCATGCTATGGACCTCAGTCTGGAGGTGGTCCCTGAGAGCCTCAGGCTGGGAAGACGTTAATGCAATATCAGCGGCAGTGATAACTTTGTGATGTAATTCATATCTGTAATCGATTATTTTGAGCTAAACATTTCTAATTCTGTAAATCGAATTTCCCAAGAAATATTAATGCTTAATTTGCTACATCATTTTAGCCTGTTTGGTCTCAGGTTATATTGTGTTGATATCCTGATTAGATAAAAAAAAATATTAGCTCCTCTTCATACATAATCATTATTTCTTAACGCACATAGTAAAGTCACAGCTACTGTTATCCTTTGGAACAATCGGGTGTTTTTGCTCAACTGTTTTATTATGAGTATCCCATCATTGAAGGTAACACGGTCAATATGACAATCATGATTGGCTGAAAACTCATCATGTGTAACTTATTTATCATTTCTCCTAAGGGATGATGTGATGGACTGGTTTTTTTGTTTTTTTTTGTGCTAAAAATTCATCATTTGTGACATACTTATCATTTCTCATTTCTGGAATATTTTTCTTTTTCTGTAATTAAAAAAAAAAAAAAATTATCGTAAAATTGACAGTTTTAACTTGTTCCTTATGGAAGATTTGTTCAATGACTTATCATTTCTTCCTGGGAATGGGCATAATGGAATATTTTTTTTTTTCTATCAGTTTGTTAGTTGTGATTATAAAATTGACAGTTCTTATGTGTTCTCTATGGAAGATTGCTTCAGAAAGCAGTTCACTGTTATTTTTCGGTGCAACATAATGACAAAAAAACATGACTTGTGGGCTTTGAATGCATGTGCTCCAAAGCAGGTCATATTTCTATATTCTGATTTAAACGTGGTTGGCAAAATTCAAGATTTTCAAGAAACGGATGTTTTTTTTCTTTTGCAGTGTGTTTCCATTTTACGATTTGTAGTTAAAAAAATGTCCTGTTTCATGAAAGTTTTTTTAAGATGATATACATTTTTGTATGAACGTTTGTTTTATTCACATGTTCCTATAGTTTAATTGATAGTTTTCTACTTATTCCACCTTGCCTCTAATTCCATACAAACAGAAACATACCTTGTGTCTTGTCCTGTAATTTGTTTGTCTATGTCCTTGGTGGTAACTAACCCCCTCTCTTTCTAAATTTTGCTTCATTTTCTGCCCTCAGTCACTCTCGTTTTGAAAGAGACATACCTGTTTGGGAGTTTTTGTGTGAAATGATCAGCCAGATCAGAACACAAAATCCAAAGCTGTTTTAGAATATCTTTTGACCAGGATGAAAAGTGAAGATAACAAGTCACAGAAAGAGTGCACATGAGACACATGCATGTAGCAAGTGCTTATGTTTATTTCCATAGTAGTTTTTAAGCTGTGACTTGGATGTACTTGTATACAATAATAAAGTGTTTATATGGAACACAAAAAGGATACATTCACTGGCAGTGAGCAAAAGTGTCAAGGAGATAATTATTACAGTATAGGTAATAGTTGAGGGAGATTTTTAGACGAAAGAGAGGGTTAAAAAAAAAAGTAGTGGAATTGGGGGGTGATCATGCACTAGTTAAGAGCAGAAACATTTGTAGTTGCTGTGATTCCAAGTATTTCAGAGTGTTAAACTAAGCATTGGTGGTAGCAGTGTATATTTATCTCGTGAAATATTTTCCTGTTAGGACAGCAGCCGGTACTGTTTTCTGTAGGACTGAAACAGAACATTGTGGACTTTGACCACTTGGAATCAGTGGGTTCCAGTGAGGCATCAGCAGTTTGTTTTTGCTGCACCATCAGAAACTTCTTGCATAGAGAGTGGTTTGCTTTTTTTTTTTTTTTTTCCGCGTACGATGGCTGATACTCGTGCATTCACACAAGGAACCTCGGTTCATAGTCTCGTTCGAAGGACTTTATTGGGAAATGGAGTCAGAACTGATGTTAACTCCAAGGGGAAAATCCCTCTGTACTGAAACGACCCTGTGGAGATTCGAACCCGTAACCTCAGGATCACCAAGATTACGAGTCTGGCGCTCTACCACTGAGCTATTCCGGCCCCGAGTAGTTTGCTACAATGTTGACAGTCTGAGGATTCCAGGTCAGAACAAGGTTCTTTGTGTTGTAAAGCATTCATCTCCACCCAGGTGACCTTGAAGGAGTCTGTTCAGCGTCGCTTTCTGTCATGGGAATGACAGTCTGCTCACCCTTGAAGAACCAGCCACAAGCTTCATTTCATTCATCTAGTAGTCTTAGTGCAGGGATTGGTGGTGAGGGATATGAATGATTGAAGGTACATTTCCGTCCAAGCAAAGTTTGTATGTGTTTTCCCTTGTTTCCTAGACCATGAACTACTGCATATGGAGAGAGAGTAGTATCTTCAATTATATGCACCATCAGGTCAAGATTTTGGGTGTGCAAAGAGGCCTAGAATTGGCTTTGGATTGACAATCATCTCTCGAAACTCCAGAATTTGATTTTTGGCTTTGACATCACAGGCAAGCCAACATTCCCGACTGCAATTTGAGACAGTGAGTTGTGTTTAGATTTCAGGAGTAAGCTGTGCTTTTAATGTATGTACAGGGTTAAAGGCAGAACGGTGAATAGAGCTTGTTTTGTCCAGACCAAAGGCACTGCAGATAACAGTCTGATGGTGACTACAGAGCATTCTTTACTTGAGCTTGCTCTGTTGACAGGTCCAGTGAAAAGCCTTTCGTCCATGCCTGTTGCCGCAGACTTCTCAACATGGCTGACTTCTTCATGCTCTGGCTGCTGGGCCACTTTCATGGTGCCACTGGCTGGTCTTGATTCACAGACTGCAGCAAAATGGCTGCCTTTATCGTCGGTTGATGCCAGTCCATCTGGGTGCTGGACATTTACATTTCTCATGCTCGTTCTGTCAGTATTGTCAGTTGGTTGGTTGATTTTTCTTCTTCAGCCTTGACTTGACGTTGATCTCCTCCAACAGCATTCAGGGTCGTGTTTTCCATTCCATCATTGATCATCATCATTTGAGTTCTGCATATTGTTTTTTCCCTTGTCAAGTTTCAGATAATTTTTGTTGCAATTGCCTGACTTCTTTTTTTGTTGTTGTTGCTAGTTCTTGCCGCAGTCTTATCTTTGATGGAAGAATATCTCTAGGCGCCACATTCTCAGAAACCTGGATTTCGGTTTAAAATGTGTGAGAGAACTGAAAAAGGTTTCACTTTCAGATCATTTTCTGGAGTAAGAAAATGTATTTTGTTTGTGACTTTTTCCTGTGACAAACTGTGGTGCTAAATTTTTTTGCATAGAACAGTGTGGTGCATTAAACCTTCCTCAGGTTTCTGATGATGTGGATTCATCTATCAAGAGTATTGAAAAGCACAACAGCCTCAGCCATTGAGACAGAAGAGTCATAGATTTCACTTTTTCAAACTTTTGCTTCTAGTCCACTAAATGCAAGAGCTATTTAAAATCAAAGCTTGAAGCAATTTTCAGAGACATTACCTCGAATATTGCATTGCATAGGTGGTTCTTGCCTATTCATGCTGTGTAGTGTTTGTGTTTTTTTTACACTATGTAAAAGCAGCATACCTGCTCTAGGAAGCTCAGGATTTTTTTTTTTTTTTTTTTTTTTTTTTTGCGCATGCAAGCTGATACTCCTGTGGACACTCCCTGTATAGACAGGCAAGGATTAATCCCATCTACTCAACAAAGGGAGTGGATTTTTGTGTGTATGACTGTTTTTTTTAGCCAGCCATTAAGGCAGCCATACTCCATCTTCAGGAAAGGTGCATGCTGTGTGTAACATGTCATCCATACCAACAGCCAAACTGGCCTTCTGTTCCGAAAGTGGTGTGATGGGAGTTTACGTGTGTGCAAGATGTTATGCATGCATACACACGTGGAACCTTGGTTCATAGTCTCATTTGAAGGACTGTATGGGAAATGGAGTCAGAATGAGGGAAAAATTCCCCTGTACCAAAATGGCCCGGCGGAGAATCGAACCTGCAACCCAAGGATTATGAGTCCGGCGCTGTACCAACAGGGCTATTCTGGCCCCCGGAAGCTCAGGATCATTTGCTTTATTTTTGTGTCATTTTGCAAGTTGATGTTACCAACTGTTGGGTTATTCTCTGTATTTACACCCAAAGCTGTGACTCAACTGTTACACTTCCCAAAGTTTAAGAGTACTCTTTAGTTTTTTGTTGTCGTTTTTGGTGGGTTTTTTTTTTTCTTTCTCTTTTGTTGGGCTTTTAAGAGCTTCCTTAAATATGTTATTTCATGAATTTGCCTCCCACTTTTATTTTTTTATAAGAAAAAGAAATGAATACATATCATTCCTGATTTTTTTTTTTTTTTTTTTTTTTTTTTCTTTTTTGTAGTGGTTGGACTTCTCAGAGCTCCCTTAAAATGCCATCATATGACTTTGTTTCTAGTCTTACTTCTCATAAGAAAGAGAAGATGAATACAATATAGTTGGCAATTGTTTTATCTGATGGGAAAAATAGTTTTCTAAGCAGATGAATGACTAAATAAATAAAAGCCTTTAAAAAAAAAAAAGCTGACATATCTGTCAGGTAAATTTTGGGAGAAAAATCAGACATGAGGCACATAATATCAAGATGAATTATACTGTGCAATCAAAAATAAAATCTTGATGGAAATCAAAATACACACACATGTTGTGTGACTGATATTGTTCAGAGGTGTTTCAGAGGCGTGAACTCAAAACCGTTAATTTGGTGAAAGATCTCTGGCTGTATGACTGTTTTCTTCTCAGATGCAGCTGTTGAACCTTTTCCCATGGTCATGGTGTGGCTGATGTTTCCTGCTGTTTTGGAATTAGATTATAACTGCTGAATTAATATTTTGGTAGATGGTCATTTTGAAGAGGAGCTTTTTTTTTTCTGTGGGGGTGGAGGGGGTGGGCTTTGATGAAACTCGAGGAGTGGAGAGTTGTGTGAAGCAGGTGAGGTGGGTTTATAAGAAACAGAAAATGAATACATATCATTCCAAATTTTTTTTTTTTTTTTTTTTTGGTAGTGGTTGGGACTTCTCAGAGCTCCCTTAAAATGCCATCATATGACTTTGTTTCTAGTCTTACTTTCTCATAAGAAAGAGAAGATGAATACAATACAGTTGGCAATTGTTTTATCTGATGGGAAAAATAGTTTTCTAAGCAGATGAATGACTAAATAAATCCTTAAAAAAAAAAAAAAAAAAAAAAAAAAAAGACAACATATCTGTCAGGTAAATTTTGGGAGAAAAATCAGACATGAGGCACATAATATCAAGATGAATTATACTGTGCAATCAAAAATAGAATATTGATGGAAATCAAAATTACACACATGTTGTGTGACTGATATTGTTCAGAGGTGTTCCAGAGGTGTGAACTCAAACCTTTAATTTGGTGAAAGATCTCTGGCTGCATGACTGTTTTCTTCTCAGTGCAGCTGTTGAACTCTTTTCCATGGTCATGGTGTGGCTGATGTTTCCTGCTGTTTGGAAATTAGATTATACTGCTGAATTAATATGGTAGATGGTCACTTTTCTGAGAGGAGAGGGTGGGCTTTTTATCTGTGGGGTGTAGGGGTTGCTTGCTTTGTTGGGATTTGGGAAGAGTGGGATTAGTGTGTGAGAAGGTGAGTGGGGGGGGTTGCGGTGAGGAGATCTGTCGGGTGGCAAGGAGTGGGCTTTTTAATGTTCAAGTGCTTGTGGTTTGGTATGCATGTATCTGCTTTTATTTGTATATCTATATTGAGAGAGAAAGTGGGAGAGAGAGAGAGTGTTTTGTAAATGTTCTGTGTTTGTGTTTTGGTGTGTGTGTGTGCTTTTTTTGTATATCTATTTAGAAAAAGTGAAGAGACTGAGTCGTAGTGTTATTTGTGTGCTCTTCTTGTTTGTATTGTGGTGTGTGTGTGTTTTTGTTTGAATTTAAAGTGCAACTTTCGCGTTGTTTGTCTGTTTCACATTTTTTATTTGCACCTCCAGTTTGTTTAATCAGATGCTCATTGGTGTGTGGTTTCTTTTTTTGCCTTCCCAGTGAGGTATGCTCTTGTTGAAACTGCCTTCCCAGTGAGGCTAAAAAGACTCCATTACCGGTCGTACCCCTTTTTGCTGATCCTTGACATGTTTGTCCTACATTCTGACTCTCCACAGGGGGGTCTATGGGGTTTTGGGGATGAGAACATTACCTGTGCAACCATTTTTGATTATAGGAGCCACATGGGCAGCCACATTCTGACTTTGGGGGATTTTGGAGACTGATAATGTTATGCTAGGAGCTTGTCACAACTGAACACAATCCCTGCATAACTATGCAGAGCATAACAACATTTTGATGTAGCCTGGTGTTCTAGCCTATGCCAATTGGCCTGACACGGCCTTAACCCAAGACGGAGTAAGGTACTGACATTATCTTTAATGGAAGACTTCAGATCTGATCTTTTCACCCATTCCCCCAGCTTCTCCCCCCCCCCCCCCCCTTCCACTACTGATGCCCTTCTGATCCTTATCTCCTTCATAAACTGCCTTGCCAAGGTCAGCTTCTTCCATGCCCAGTCCTCCTTTCCTTCCTATTGGCTGTTCCCCCATGTGTTGACCCAGTGCTTCTTCTACTTCGCACTTATTTATGGTATCTCCCTCAGAACCCTCTCCAAGGGGAGCTCTTTCTTTTTTTTTTGCCCTGTCCTGTGATGTCAAGCATTGGTATTTGTACTTGTGCTGAATGTGCTGGCTTGGCGATAAGTTGTGGCGATCAGATTAACTTTGGCTATACATTGTCATGAAATCAGACAATCTTTTGTTGTTGTGGGTTTATTTTGTTAGATTTTAAATGTAATTAATAGCAGACCACCACGAAAACGTAGAAAAATGAATCACAAGACAAAACACGGCGTGTTTTGACCTCTTAGGTCTTTAGGCAAGATACACAACACTCAGGACAACAGAAATGAATGAGCAATCGCTTATCTTCATTCACTTCAGTGCAAGATGGGCATTGAATCATGTGATTCGTTTGTCTATGTTTTTTTTTTTTTTTTTTGCAGTTTGCTATTAAATACATTTAAAGTTTGTTTAGATTTCTGCCTGCAGTCATCTCACTTTGCAACTAGATCTTATTTTGTTACGTTTTCTTGATCTGTAGCTTTTTGTTATCTATAATTCCTGAGTGTCATAGTGAAGCCAATATTATTGCCATTTTTTATACATAATATTAGTCTGCGTGTAACACAATGATTATGCTCAAAGCATAGTCACCTGGTTTTGGGTGTTTGGGTTTTTTTTTTTTTAATCTATTTTTTCTATTTTTTGTTTAATGGGTCCCAACAAAGTTGATAGAAAAATTGTTTCTGTACTTTTGTTGATATGTTTGAGAATAATTTTTTTGGGGAAAGATTTTTCTTATCATACCCTTTGGTTATACAAGTGATTTTTTTTTTGTCAAACATGAACTTCTTTGCCATAGAAAGCAAGGATTCTTGCAATGGGTAACTCCACATAGTGATAATTTTAGTCGGAGGTCACTGGTCATACAGGTCACATGAGAATGATAGTGGTCATTCTTAACAATTAAAGACCATATTTTTCAGAGGATTCCTGATACACTGTGTCTAGTCCTTCACATGTCATGACACAAACAGCAAACCAGTGACAAATGATTTCTCTCTCTCTTCATTTTTTTTCTGCAACTAAAAGGACCTTGATGTTCTGTGGAAAGCAGCTCATGTTTGAATGGAGAAAATAATGAGAGGAAGTCTTTTCACTATATTTGAACTACGAGGAAAGATAAGATAAAATGAAAGAAAAAATTTTTTCTTGCATGCTTTTCCTCTGTTATCATGGCTATTAATGACTGAACAGATGGCAAAGGTGTCTCATGGAATGTCTTTGTAGTGGAGGCCATTTTTTTTAAATTCATGAATCTTGTACTGACTGTGATCAAGCAGTTAATCAGTCCCACATTGTATGGCAGAAACGAACAATGACACCTCACCCCTCGCATCCATAAAAAAAAAAAAAATCAAGATTGTTGATCATTTGTTAGTTTATAGATTGCCTAGAAAGCAAAATCACAAGAATTCCTGAACTGGAAGACTTTGCGATGTACACTGTCATACTGATTCTTCTATGATCGGATGAGAACTGGTGCTATTTCCGCTGCCACTTCCGCCTGTTCCGCTCCGCCAGCACTTTGAAGACAATCCTGTGCCACTTGTACCGACGAATTGTGTCTGTCAAACTTACTTAGCCCTCCTAAGTCACGTGCTATGTCGTACCCTCCATGTACTGTGTTAGAATAGCCCTTCTGCTATCCCCGACAGTGGACTCACCTGTACCTTGTATTCACAGCACTCTTGTAGTCCTCAACCAGACTAAAAATCGATACAACCGACCGCTCCTAGTGAACAATATAAGATGGGTAGTGTCAATGATCTATTTCCTGTACTATTACACAGACCCTTGGTCCCGACTCTACCCAGTGGATTTCTGTTGGTGCTAAAGTCCCACCACTTCTGTGTCAGCCACTTGCGTGCTCTAAACCCGCTGTGCCCCCTTTCAGTCAGTAAATATTTCGTGGCTTTGTGTTGTGAACCCCACTGTGTTCCACTAATCGTTGACACATCATTTCATACCCACGTATGGAATGTTTCTGTCCTTTTGTACCCTTTGCCCACATTTGTGCCAGAGCGTCCGACGCTGTACGTTCTGATTCCCCCTCCAGTTAACTGATAAGGGTAGTGATGTTTCTATATCGGTACCCCTTCCCCTCCCCCCTTCCTTCCCCACCATTTCCCCCCCCTTTCTCTCCCTCCCCCCCCCTCCCTATCCCTTCTTTTCTTTCTCTTTGCCCCCCCCCCCCCCCCTTACCCTCCTATTCCCGCCGCTACGAGCTAGTGTGACGCGAGGCTGGGCGTATGGAAACTTGAGGTGATGGTTCCACAGGTAGTGAAGCCTGGTCGGAGCTGAGGATGTGGCGCGTATAGCGCCCCTAGGATTAGGATGTTCCTTTGTTTCGGTTCACTCTCGAACGCTGCTGAGAGACACGAGCCATCCAGTCCTCGCGTGCTGTGGATTCGTGTATTAGTTTCAGCGTCCCTACCTTCCACCTGCAGTGTCAGATTGCTGGTTACTTTTATTCTTTCCCTTCGTTATAGCATAATCGCATCCCTGTTTCTGTCACTAGCCAGCTGGGACCCCTCGTCACGGTGCCTCACGGCTTTAGCTCCTTCGCGGATCTGGGCCGCCGCCCAACCAGTGGCCATAACTCCTGGCTACGCTCTAGAGGATCGTGATTGCGACTGTTTTGAGATAGTTCTTCCTTAGGGCGCAGTGACATGGTTCGCTCTTCGCACGACGGCACATGAGGCCAGGCAGTTTACGCAGCGCTATCTATTCCTGCCGCTTTAGTGAGACGAAGTTAGGATGCGTCTATCGGTCGCTCACACTCGGACCTTGATGTGCACTCTGTACCGGGTCATTTGCAGAGGTGCTTCTTCGGTTGCGGATTCATCCTTGTAGACTTGTGCGCTTAGCACGGACAGCAAGGATGGCATTAGCCTCTTTTTCCGTGACCCCTGCGCGCCAGGGGCACATTTCTTAACTATCCGAAGTGTCCAGCTTCCAGTTTACTTTGCCCAGTACCCGAAGGTAAAACCAGCAAGGCTTATTTCTTATGCTGTCCATGAAACCTGCTACTTGTGTCGCGTGATCATTATGCGGTTGACCCTCGGCTTGTCGTATTCCATCCGTGAGTACGTCAGTTTTACTTCCCTCCAACTCACTAATTTACTAGAGCACAGTCATGTCACGTTGTAGTTTCAAGGGTCGTCTAGTCACATGTTTCTGTGTGTGAGTACCTGTGCTCTCCACACGTTCTTGTTATTTAGTACTTGTTAATACGATACAATCGCGATCAGAAGGGTCTCACTCATCCTCTAATTGACTATTGTTGTCATCCACATGGCCAAGTTAGCCGAGCTGCATGCTCTGCAGCAACCTGTTTGCATTTTTTACAGAGCCATGCCCCGCCACGACCAGCGGAAAATCGTTCCCTTCTCGCACCCATATTATGACTTCGTACCTCATGGTATATTGTAATGAACACCGATGTGTCGTCCCAGGTGGTTCTTAGCCAGCATTGTGCACAAAAGTTATGATCATGTACTGTAAACCTATGTTTTATGTGATGTGTCTTGTGTTGCGTGACAGTTATCCAATTATTCTCTTTTGCACAAGATGTCACGACAATAGCAAAGTGCTCGTATGATTAAGTTTCGTGATATGGGCGGTTGCACACGCGCTTCATGAGGTCCATTGGCTCCATGACTCCGACTCGTACTGTGCATAAAGGCGTACCTCCGTGGAAGCGGTTCATATGGTTTGTATATGAGCTGACACACACATTTACACAAACACATACACACCCAACTATTCACCCCTCACTTTAGGTCAACAGCCGGGGGCTCGTTTAAATGCGTAGTGCGCCTGTTCCTCGTGACGTCAGAAGCTTGATCTATTCACCAGTTTGTGATTTGCACCGTAAAACAAGCAGATTCGTAGGATCACCATGGCTCTTTATGGGTCATCACACCTACAGATGGGGTGAGCGCTCCACTCTTTTCTTGATTGTCGCATATTAATGACGCACGTCTCTGAACCATTCTACTGCCTTTTTTCTATACATGTTGTGATGACATAGTTGTCCATTAGTGCGTGCGCTCCAACCTGTCTCTGAGATGAGTTAGGAGACCGTGTATTGAATGACACACTGCCACCCCCGCTCTAGCATCAGGCGTGAATGCATACGAAAGGCCCGCCCGGGTGCGTACCAGGTTCATGTAGTTAGGAGTCTTGTGTAGCGAAAAGATGATCCCCCACTGTATAACCTGCGCATCTCCCACGCACTGGATACAGGCTGCTAGGACCACTGAGGTACAGGACATGTTCACTCGGACAGTTAGCGCCAGGAAGCGCAGTAAACACCACTGCTGTTGCATCAGTATGAGTGACAGCAGGAATTATGGTTGCCTTAGGTAGGTGCACACCAGGTTATGTCTTGAGTTAGTTTTTTTTTTATTTTTTTTTTTTTTTTTTTTTTTTACATCCGCCGCCCCATTTCACACGTGTAATCACATTGCCTGAAACTAGTGCTTTTTATATGTGTCTTATTTGGTAAACACACCTGCACTACATGTAGTGAGCCGCTGTCACAACTTTGTATCCAGCAACTCAGGGTGATCCTTCTCTTGCGACTTGATATCGATTTATTTGAATTTCATGGTGAATGCGGGCAAATTTAATACTCCCCACTTCAGGTTCCGCCTCTGTGACTCTATGAGCATGCATGCTCAAGAGTTCTCCGATTGTCACACGGTGTTACCCTTGTTAGAGACGAGCTCTCCCAATTGGTCAGTTAGCACACTGACACCTTGTTTTGTCGGCCGATATTTTGGCGCACCAACGCGGAGCCCATGAGCTGCGCGCCTCGGACACCGATGCGCGCGTCAGTGCTCGCGGCCCCCGCCCGCAGGAAGCCGAGCAGACTCAGCGTCTTGTTTTGGTACACGATGTAAATCTGTTTTTGTACCACTCTGGCGTTTTATGTTGCGTGCCTGTGTTTCTGTCTTCCCTCTCTTGTTTGACGTTGTGTCTTTTATTTTAGTTTTTTCTTCAACCAGTGACCAAGTGTCATGGCCGCTAAGGCGTTGCGGTCGCGAACCAGCGCGTGCTTTTTCTCTTCGTCTTCTAACTGTCGCTTTTATAAGAGGCGGGACAGGGTTTTCCCTTGCAATCTTTACTTGTATAATATCCCCAGACTGCGTTCTTTTTTGCGCACTACTTCCCTTAGTTTGTAAACAGTGGACCGTGTCTTTTCTAGCTCGTCACTTATTACCATTGTTAAAAATGCGCCGTTGTTCCTGAAACTTTGGTTGTAAACCCAGTGGCCGTGATTCGACTAGCGACTTCACTTTGGCTTTTATTTATAGAAGCTGGCTCTTTTTGTAGATGACATCACTTTGACTTTGCGATTGACCTTTAACCAAGGGTCATGCTCTCGCTGGATGTAAATATCGAGTGCCCTGAGGGTCGCAACAGCTGCGGCTTCTTTCTTCCGACTTCTCGCTTATAAGCTAGTTTGCAGTCCGTGTGGAGTTTTATGATCGGTATGATGTTTGAAAGCTGCTGACATCTGCTTCCATCAGCAGGATATTTGAGCTCAGAGAATGTTTCTGCAGCTCATTTGCATGTGTATTTAAACTCTGTTCATTTCGTCTGTTTTTTTTTTTTTTTTTTTTTTTTTTTTTTTTTAAATTTCATGTTTTTCCAGTTCATTGCATGTGTATTGTAATCTCAAGATTTCTCAGGTCCGTTTGCATGGGTGTTTTAACCTCAACTTATTCTCTGGTTCTTGTGCGGGTGCATTTCAACCAAACATTTCTCCTGTTCATTTTTGTGTGTATTTTTAACCTGGTTACGTTGGATGGCAACAAGCACCACTGAACACAGGCCAAATGTGGTGCGGCATGTCCTGTAGTGGGGTTCCTCATGGCAACCTGATTTTGAGTGCTCTCTGTAGACCGCAGAGCAGGGACTGTGAAGGTAGCCTCAGTACAGCTTTGGATGGGCAGTCAGAATGAGCAGCACAGGAACAACGCCATTGAGGGAGCAGGTAACATGGTAAAAACAAAAAGAAAAAGGAAATCAAATGCTTCTCAATTTACATGCCATTAGTTCAAGCATAATGCCCTTTTTTTTTGGTAGGTTTTCTGTCTTCTTATTTGAAAGGCCATCACTTCACGCAAAATGCTTTCAATGTGGGTTTTGATCTTCTTATTTTAAAGGCCATCACTTCAAGCATAATGCTTTGTATGTGTTAGAAAAGTAGTTACAGACTCAGAATCAAAAACTTACTTGGAAAATATTTCTACAGTGTCACCCTGTCTTATTCAGTTCACTGTTGCTGTTGTGGCAGCGACAAGTATGTTTTTGATCTGAGTCTGTGACTACTTTTCTAATGTCGGATCCAGAATCCAGAAACCTATATTCTTATTATTTGCTTTTTCTGTGGGTTTTCTCTCTTCTTATTTTAAAGGTCATCACTTCAGGCAAAATCCAGTGTGGGTTTTCAGTCTTCTCATTTCAAGGGCCATCACTTCAAGCATAATGCTTTGTATGTGCGTTTTCTATCTCTCTCAGTTTAAAGGCCATTACTTAAAGGTTTTCTGTCTTCTCATTTTAAAGGTATTAGTTCAGGCATAATGCTTTTTATGTAGGTTTTCTATCTTCTTACTTTCAAGGCCATTAGTTCAAGCATGATGCTTTTTATGTGGGTTTTCTGTCTTCTTATTTTAAAGGCCATACTTCAAGCAGAATGCTTTTTTTTATATGGGTTTTCAACCTCCTTATTGTTAAGGCCATCACTGAAGCTTAATGCTTTTATATCAGTGGGAGATTTATGAGGCGGGAAAGGAAGGGGTAAGGGGGGGGGGGGGGGGGGCAGAGATGAAAAAAAAATACGGGGTAGCTGGTACAGATTTTGTGTCGGTGTAGAATTTGAGATTGAAGCATGTGGTCTGTGCATGTGTACAATATGCACTCATTCTGAACTTACTTCCTTCTTTCCCCTTGTGAATGCTAGCATGCTTGGCAGACTCTTCTTGTTAAGTTCACTCCCCCTCCCTACTCGCTTAATCTTTGTCCTCTATTCTTTCTCAGTCTTCTTCCCCCTCCATCTCTTTGTACTTCAGATTTTCTTGCTTATTCTTTCTGATCTTTCATGAACTGAATCTTTCCCTTTGCTTTTCCTCCAAGGAAAATTGCTTCTTTATATTTTCTTTCTTGCTTGTTCCAACCTCTTCTTCAACCCCCCCCCCCCCCCCACCCCCCTATCTGTCTTGCATAAGCATAGTCTTCAACATAACTCTAGCCCAACATTAACAAGTCTGAATTACAAAAGATTTCCAGCATATCTGCTTACCACCTGTCTTTTTTTCTACCCTCAGTCCTGGTACTCTTAAAACACCTGTGTGGGATTTCTTTCCCCATTCATGGATTTTTTCAAAATATATTTTTGTGGGTTTTAGTTTCATCAACTGAATTCCAAGAAAAAAATGTATTTCAACATGCCAGCGACCATTCAGTTTTTTCCTCGACCTACCTTGTTGCCTTCTTCAGAGCAGAAGTAGTGAGGAGTTTGGTTTGAGGAGCATTGGTCAACTGTGGTTTGTATGATCCTGAACAGCGCTGAACAGAAAGCTTTTCCTCTTTGAGGGTACCCATTTGACCGCTTATTAAAAAAAAAAAAAAAAAAAATCAAACCACATACACACACAAAACCAGTCCACAGATTTAATTTGCACAATTACACACTTTACACAAACAGAAAGCAACATGTATTTATTGTCAAAACTCTGCCCTCCCACCCTCCACCTCCTTCTCCTCCATATGAACAAAATACACATTGTTAAACTCTTGTCATGCATCCAAAGACAAACTGGTTCTTTTGCTTCGTGACTGTATGCTTTACAATCCATGAGGTCCTCAGGTCTGAACAAAGTGTGGAATAATGTCAGGTGGTTTATTTTCATCAAACTTTATTTTCAACTCGCAGCCAGTATCCACTCCTGGACTTCCCGGGTTGAAAAGGACTAATATTTCCATACAGGTCTGAAATTTTCCTGTGCTTTTTGGTTCAAAGTAAACCCAAACGTCTTGAATATGCACCCCCCATCATAGTCTTCGATTTACTCTAGATTTTGTTCAGACGACTAAAATCTCACATTCATAATGAGTCAGAATACCAACAGGAAAACTTTTCTTTTCCTTCCTTCCCCCAATGTTAAGACATGGAAAGGTGACTATGTTCCATCTGCTCCTGAATCAAGGCACGTTCCTTTAACTACAACACACACTTGCCATGCTTCAAACAGAATACAGCACATCATTAAAAAAAAAAACCGAGAAAAAGGAACCAGTATCACTTTTATCGACATGCATTTTACAAAGAAAATTTTGACTGCACACCAAAACAAACCCCACAGAGCACTCATGTTGATGAAAATCACATGATGAAACAAACATCCAAAAATTGCACACAAAATAAAATGTTAAGAAAATCGGTAAAAATTAAGTGTGTTATGTGGCACATTTCTTTATAGCTCTTAATTCATATAAAATCACATGTATATTGTTTGTTTTAACCATAACCACCGTAACTGATTGTCGCTGAATTTACACGCTAAAGGGATACAATGCAAATATGATGTAAACTTTTCTATCACTTTTTTTCATATTGTCCTCAAATTTTCTTCCTGCTACATTTTGCCATAGACAGTTCCCTTGGGTGAGGGCAAGATTAATGTCCCCATCTGACTATGGTCCTTGGCCCGCTGAGTGTCTCATCGTATGTCATACATTGTTTATTTGGTATTGCCATATGCTTTCGTATGCATCTCACAAAGTTTTCATCACAGAACTGCTCAACCAACATTAGATTCTAGATGGGAGTTTTACCAAACACTCCAGACAACTGATTGTATTTCTTCAATAATGCATGCTTTTTTTTTTTTTTTTTTTTTTTTAATCAATTTTTCCATCATAATACCTAGCATTTTTTCTCCTCCAAGTATCAATGTTGACAACTGCAATTCCGCTGATGCGTTAATTGTTGTATATTTTTCTTTACCCAGCACACAGTAAGCAATTGCTTGTTGCTGCTTCAGGTAAAAAATTCATGTACACATCAATGATCCATGAAAAATGCTTAAACCAATGAGACCTGACTGCAGCACGATTGAATCCTGTTGGTCATTAGGTGTCCCCCACCCATGATGTCAGCCTTGGTCATGCCCTACCTGATCCAGGCCCTCTTAGACCTCTCATGTGTGAAATGGGTGGCTCTGATGGTTTGGGGTGCTGAGCTCAGTCTGCTGACTGACATGATGCATCGATGTTTACTCTGAACTGGCACCAGAGGGGGAGGGTTGACAGGTGGACACCCTCTATGGGGACATGGCGCAGGCCTTTTGTTCAATCAGGGCAGCTGCTGAGCACAAACTGTAGAATTAATGTGGTTTTTGACTCGGTTCTGTCTAGAAAGCTTGCCGACTGGCTTGTCTTACATTTACTGCTAATGCTTGCAGAACAGAAAGTTCAAACAGACATTTAGCTTTTGCTCTGGCATACGGGGATACCAAAAGGTGCAGCAACACCTGGCACCTAACGGGTTCAGGACACAATGTTCACAGACAAGTTCGGGAGTATGTGGGAGCTCCCCATCTGCCCTGGGATCTCCACAGGTTTAAGTACACACTGCTCATGGCAACTTCTTTGTCAGTTCTTCAGCTCACCAAAAGATCAGCCTCTAAACCTTTAGTCAAGGTAAAGCTAAAGAGAGACGATGGGCAGAGGGAATCTCTTACGGTAGAAAAATGATGATCTTGTGAATTCCTCTGTGAGCACATTCTCTCTTCCAGGCTGTTGCTTAACAGCACATTCAAGTACACAAGCATGCAAGCACAGAAACACATACACATTTTCTCTAATTCTAAGCAGTTGCTTGAAGCCAGCCAAATGTTGTGACAGGGCCTTCTCCATATCCCTGGATCCACATACATGGGGTCATTTTCTCACTCTCCAACACAGAACATTTTTAACCAACCAGGAACAAAGATACACTTGTCTGCCACCTACCGTCACTATGCCAGGGCTATTACAATGAAAATCAAAGACAAAACAATGACACCATGGCAAATTATAAGTACGTATGAACAAATGGAACTAAACCGTCTGTTGTCCTGAAGCCACACGTCAATATTTTACACTACTCACCATCAAGGTTAAAAACCGCCGATATATAAAACCTGTACATAAAATTCACATCTTTTTCATCTCTTGGGCACAGACAGAAGAATCAGATGCAAGACAATGACAGGAAGTAGAGAAAGAAGAAACAGAAATGTCCAAATATTCCGACATGATAAACAGTTGGTCCTACTACTACCACAGAAGAATTTCCCCTTCCCCTCCTCTTATAATTACAGGTCATACATACATTCACAACACAATAAACATAAAAAATAGTATCCAGCCTGTTCCTACGTAATGTGTTCTATATGACTGATTTCCTTTTTGCTATAACCATTTCCCATACTTCATAATCATTGCATTTAGATCAAATAAAACTACAATGACTTCAATGATTTATGGTGAAACCGGAATCTATCCTTTATCTGTACTGATTAAAATGAGAATGATAAGGTTTCTGGGCTAACTTAAGTTGTTCCTGATTCTAAGAAGTATTCAAACAAAGTATATATATCTTACGTGAACTATACACGAAAGGAATGTTTGTTTCACCATGGCTTAGTTATGTTAAAAGCATTTTATTTGAAACTGGTTTTGATTGTGTTTGGGGGAATCTCATTCATTCACAAACAGAAGTAACTTATGTAAGTGTGTTAAAAAGGAGTTGCAAAATAATTATGCTCGTGATTGGCGCAGTTCTCTTGAAAACAGCAACAAGTGTGTATTCTATAAAAGTGTAAAGACTGTCTTTGGAAAAGAACATTATATTTCTACCTTACAAGATATTTATGTTATATCTTTGCAAACTGAATTTGGAAGACACCATAATGTTCCAAGAGAATTGCATTGCATCATGGAATGTCCAAAATATAATGAACTTCGTGAAAAATTCATCCCTAAAAGATATCTAAAACCAAAGTCTGTTTCAACTTTAGTAATTTATTTCAAAAAGGAAGACGCATTTGTTTGAATATTAGCAAGTTCCTAAAAAATGGGAAGATTGTTTAATGAGATCATTACAGTTCACCAGAATTCAGCATTTCGCAACTATGTTCACACATCGTTCTGAGTGAGTTTCGTATTTCTCTTTGTTACATTTGTATCCTCCATGCCCCAATAGGGGTCAAAGTATTAAATTTGAATTGAAATGAATTGAATAAATCCCATGGAAAAGTATCAAGACGCCCAAGATGAGGAGCAAGATCATTATTAATTATGGCATAGAAGCCATGGCATGATTACTTAACTGTTCGTCACAAAAAGCCCATAATTCATAGGTCAGAGGTACAAAAATTTTTTGTTGATAAGACAACCAAGATTTCATTCCACCATCCTCTTCTAGGAGAAACTTTGTAACACTCATCCATCCAGTGCCGAGGCTCGATACCATCGCTCCATGTTCACACACAGCAAACTGTCAATGTCATTACATAATAAATCTGCAGCCAAATCGCTTTCCTCTTCTCCAATCCAGATCTGTCCAACTCTACCAAATAGAGCATTGAACTTGCCACCAAGTTATACTGGAATAATACTTTGCAAAGAAAAAAAAGTAAAGAAATAAAACTGAAACGATTCCGGACAAAAATCATGCACTGCACTTTCCGTACAAACACTAATCTGTCAAAATAAAAATAGGAAAACAACTGGTGCAGTTTCTGTCACTACAAAAGAGAAGAGCTCTAGCAATTGCATACAAGAAAAGAAATCAGCAAGCATAACAAGTCATTCCATTTTTCTGTGCCACTGATCTTATTTAGGCATGCTGGTAACTTTCAATCTGATGGAATATTTGACTTTGTATTGCTTCATGCCATTTTCTTCTTTGTTTGTTTGTTTATTAAAGTAGACATGCGAAAAATGCTCTTGGGTTTGACTGGTATATCAATTTAAGCTCAAGGTATAAAATCGAAAAATACATTGCTTCCCCCAACATGAATGGTCCAAAGTTCAGGGGGAAAAAAGGTACACACTGGTGTATGAAAGAATCCCAAACATTTTCACAATTACTGCATTTCAGAATGATGTGCACTACCTTTGTGAAGATGGGTCTAAAAGGAAAGAGCCAAAATGTACACCTGAAACATCACGCTGTGAAAACAACAGAAAGTGAACCAAACGGTGCACTGTGGGTATGTGGGGAGAAAAAAATATGAAGGACCTTGAACAACGTTATAAAATGACTATTTGAGGAAACTGAATAAAACAATATCTACTTTGACAGCCTGTGTTATAAAAAAAAAAAGACAATTTGATTTTGAACGACTGAATAAAACAAAAATACCTACTTTGATCTCCTCTGGTGAAAGTTGCCATTTTTTTAAAGTCATTAAAACAGGTTTTCCTTTTTTTTTTTTTTCCTGTTGGCATCCAATCAAATCATGTTGCTTTAAGTCCTGCCAACCACAAAGGCCATATCAGGGCTGAACTCATGGCATGACTTTCAAAAATTTTGGGATCAAACTGGAAAACAAGGGATAGAAAAAAAGTTGCTCGACAGAGAATGGCACAGCATAAAATAGCAATTGTAGTCTTCTGCTGTTCGCAAAATGAAAACAATGTAAGGAGAACAAGATTTCATCCCATCAAAGCTTTCAAAATCAATCACAAGAAACAAGAAGACACATCTGCTCCCGACCTTGCGGACGATTTACAAACACAGTCATAGACAAAAGAATACCCTACTTTGCAATTTTTTTTTTTTTTTTTAAGTAAACACGACACCTTTCCACACAGTGAAAATTTGGATGCAGCACCTCTCCTAATGCTGTTGGAATGATGGAAATGTACATCCTGCGTCAAAAAACATTGTGTCCAGGTAGGTGTGCTCTGTCACTCTTCAAAGACATTTTCTCGGGTATCTCAACATGATACTACAAGTGGAGACTGACAAAAACATCATACAAAAAAATTTATAAAAAGTGATGACCACATCCCATTTTTACACATATCTATGCACATACATTAGGGTTTACAACAGTGTGAGAATCGACTCTCGCACAAAGCCTAGCCTGCAATTAATTTAAAACCCCCCCCCCCCCCCAAAAAAAAAGAAAAGAAAAACTGTTCTCAGTTTAAGCTTCTTTAAAATTTTGCATGGAATGTCTGTTGAAATAGGGACATTACTTAGCCTGCAAAACAGAGTAGAAAGATGAAAAGAAGCACACGCCGACTCTAAACATGATAGTCACCCTTGCAGTCCAGAGTTCTGGGACACAAGGCTGAAGTCCACCACAATGAATGAACTGGTCAGTAAAGCATAGGGGAATCACTTTCTTTTCTTCTTTTTTTTTTTTTTTTTTACATCACATGTGTTCCGATACTGAAAATGGTCACCCTCCAAAAATCTCTTAAAAAAAAAAAAAAAATATATATATATATATATATATATATATACACACACACACACTAATTTGTGCAAAGTATGTCCTGCACGTCCTAGCACCTGCACTTCTCTACAAAGAAACCTATCCTGGAGAGTCTAAATCACACAAATGGGGGTATAGTAGACTTTGCAGCAAAAAAATACTTAGAGACAAATTATGAAAAGGGTCAGATAATCTACTGGATTGCTTCTCTGAGGTCTCCTCACTATGTGATCACTGGTCATGGAGGTATATGGTTTTGACCAAATTTCATCAACTCTTGTCACATTCACAAAAACTTCAAGCATTTCTCGCCTTTTAATACAAATCTGTCAGTCAATTAATTGTTAAGAAGTACACTCCCTCACTTGATGAAACCAGTCTGATCTCCCTTTCCTTGCACCAAATGACCGTGTCCAGCACATAAGGGTGTGCTCTCTTTTTAAAAGATATCGTCTGAGGGTGAAAGTGTCAACCATGGCAAAGCAAGGGTAACTTTCGGCACTTAAAAAATGATTCTCATTTCAGTTTAATCCATACTCCAGAATATTCTTACTGGAGGTATGATTATGCCTCAGTTTTCTGGGAAAGGGTATGATTACAAATAGCTCTGAGCTGGATCTGAAATGGTGTTCTTCTTCGCCACCATTAATGTCTGTCTACTGTGTTTAAAAGCATTACGGTTCTCCATATTTAACTGAGACAAAGCAAATGTTTCTTTCATATTTTACAGAATCTGAAAATGACCAGACAATCAAAAATGCTGAAAGTGTATGTTCCAAAAAAAGGAATGGAACCAATTTGGTCATTTGTAATGATGCTGAACTGCTGGACAAACCCACCGAGATTATTTTAAACCATAATCACATGCACGCACACACACATACACAATTTAACAAATATGAAAAACACTGATTAAAAATTTAACTCCCAGACGTAAACAAATGGCCATACATCTAGAACTTCAGGCAGGCATAGATGTAAACTGTTGAGTACAAAGTTCCAGATACTGATGTTGCAAAAACAAAACCAGTTACAGCATACAAAGTCTGAGTGCAATCACACTCTGCAAACATTACGACAAAAACAGAACAATTATAAGTTACACACAATACCTACCATAAGGAATTACTCCTCAAATATATTTCTTCAATCTGCTGCTATAGTATGTACTGTAATAATCTTTAGACAGAAGTTTTCATACTTATGTGTTTATGTATTTATCCACTTCTCTTTCATGTCCCAATAATGAAAGTAATGCGACTGCTGCTGCGTTGTCTTTTCACTGGAACCATCTCAGACAGTTGCTTCAGAATAACGCAACCTGTAACAAAAGAAGATACAACATATTGAAAAGGTTCATGGAAACACAACTTGGTTTTTCTTTTAATTCAAAGTCTACAGTGTGTTTGTAACTTCATTTTTTCCCCCCCCCAGTCAGCCAACCACACAGGAAAAGAGAAATGCCCTGTGCCCTGGTTTGTCTACAGGACGAGTGCACTATCATCTCAACTGGATCTCCATTTAATTACACTCCATCAAGTGAAGTCTCTCACGACCATTTCAAAAAGGTTTTACTGTGTCTCACCCTCTACCAATTTTATCTTCCAAGACCCTTACTCTTTACCCCTCCATGAAATCTGTGAGTCGTGACAGACCCCCATCATCCCATGTCATGTAATCAAAAGTGAGATCCCGTGAATTCATAGACTGCCCCCCCCCCCCCCCCACTCCCTCTTCACCAGCAAGGTTAGAGGTTGACGTGGATCGCATACTCGTCTCCACTGTTGGCGAAATCTTAATATCTGAGAGTGTTTTTTGTGAACCTATGAAGAGTTGAAACATAGTACTAATTCAATTACACATATCAGCAACTGATAGATATCTTGTGCCCCATTTTGACTGATAAGAAATCTTGTTACCTCATTCTGGTATCTTTGAGAGAGAAAAAAAAATCAAGATAAACTGGAATTTGCCCCAGAGTTAGTTGAAAGTTTCTAATAGGTCAACATGCATGACAGAAAAGATCAAGCTACCGTTAGTAAGATCAATCTATCAAACACACTACAAGGCATGCATGACGGGTAAAAGGTATTTTTTAAAGTCAAGGTCAACATTACGTCACAGCAGTTTGTTGTGCATACTGTGATGATGTACATCATAACTTCAGTGTTTTACCTACATTAAAATGCTTCCTAAAGGTGTGTTTTTTAGGAGCTTCATTTCAAAACTTAGTACTTCTGCATATGATGTGATAATTTTATAAAAACAAATGTAGATAACACTGTCTGCATGTGTGCACAGCATCTAAAAACAAGTTTAGTATCCTACAAACGGATTGAATGAAAACTTGCCAAACTCATTCATAACACACGTCTACTGGTTCCAAATGGTGTAATCTCTCTCTCTCTCTCTCTCTCTCTCACACACACACACACACACACACACACACACACACACACACGCTCACACACATCACTATCATTTTTTCTTGTTCATCTTCATGAAAACTTGTTTCAAATGTTGTCTTTAACAGGTTGAAGAACTCCATGCAACAGGCAACACACCCTGCCATACACAAGAATCACACTGCAAACCAAGCAAGAAGAACAGCAAACACAACAGCTGGACACAAGTCCTACACAACAGCTTTGTTATCAGCACTCATATATATTATGCACATCTTCCCCTCACAAGTAAAACAACAAAAGAAAACAAAACTGAGACAACAAAAACTAAGGAACAATAAATTGACAAATAAACACATAAATGATGTATAATCATATGTATAATGCACATATACACATCCATGCACATATACATGACAATATCTAAATCCATGCAACAAAACAAAATAAAAGCAAAGTGACAGTAGAAAGGTACTCGGCAAAGCACAGATCACCTCCAACAGTCTCTCAACTTTCATCAAATTCCAACTCTGCTTCCAAACCCTGTAGAAATACCAGTAACTGCCCAAGGCCCACACAGAAACATCTCTAGAATCTACATCAATTTGTTTCTAAGCACTAACTGAATAAAGATCCTTGACCACCTCCTCCCCCCCCCCCCCCCCCCCCCTCAATGCTTCCCTCTCCCCTCCCCTCCCCACACGCACACCCTGTCCCACCTCTCCACCGGTGAACGTTATTTTGCTCATTGGTACCCGTTGTAATCAGAATCTGCGCTAAGTGTCTAGATATCCATACATCCGATATGCATGATTTTCCTTTCCTTTCTTTTTTTTTTCCTTCAGTCTTTCTTTCTCCTTAGATGCATGCACTACATCTTGAGAAATTTATGACCCCCCACCCACCCACCAAAAAAGTAAACTAATCTTAAAGATTATGTAGAAAAACAACAACAATATATCCTGCATCGCCTCCCCTGAGTTCATTCCTGGGCCCCATTGTCTTTCCATCAACTTCAGTTAAAACTGGATTAAAAGCATATGTGTACCACCATTTCCAAGCTATAAGCTGCTACTGTTTTTTTTCTCTCTTCTTAGCTCTAACTCCTGTGGTACTCTCCTGGCAACAGCCTCTTCATGGATTTTTCCCTGATTCTATTTGCATATCATACAATTATCTTCTCCTGATCTGCAGTTGACTGGACAAACCAAAAACCAACGGTTGCAGAAAGTAAATTTGACAGCTGTTCACCAGAAAAATGCTGCATGCATGAGACATACATGAAACAGAGTCATCAATGAAAGCTGGATATCATTTTTGGTTGACCAATCATCTGACAGCATGCATGATCAAACAAAAAATGCCGAAATCAAGGAGCAAAGCCTATGATGTGGACTGAAGACTCTGGCTCATCAAAAGGCCAATCATACAAAAGTGGAAGGCGATGATATGACGGTGGCATGTTCAGGACTGTGAACTTTTCCGATGCAACAAGTCAAAGCAGTTTATGACTACCAATGGTTTCAAAAAGCAGGCATTGTCTCAACAGTAGACGACACAGAAATCACAGTGAGCACAAACACAGTTCATTCATCGTTCAAGCCATCAGCTCCCACTGGAGCAAAAGCCATCAACAACAATCCGCCAGTGCGCCCTGTCCTGGGCTGCCCTTTCCAATTCTCTCCAGGTGTATCCCGCTCTCTTCCTCTCTGAATCACGTCTCTCCTCCATGAATTCCTAGGTCTTCCCCTTCTCCTCTGTCCCTGTGGGTTCCAGCGCAGAGCATGTTGCATAATGTCATCGATGGGCTTCCTCAGTGTGTGGCCTATCCAACGCCATTTGAGCACAAACACAGAGGAATAGGTAATGGAAGTCTGCAGACAACATGGCCAACATTGATGAAGAGTTCTTGAAATCCTTCGTGTCCGACTCTGTATAAGATGAGTCCTTCAGTGGTTTTAGGGCGACTAGGAACAGTCATGAAAAAGACTCTGAATAGCTGATTCATATATTTTTTTCATCAGTGCATGAGTTACCCGTTCTTGTTCGCTTGCCAGTTCATGACAGTAATACACAGAATATGCAGGCTTTGTTTGCACTGTGTTCACCATTTTTAGTATTGTTTTTTTAACAGCTGTTTTCTTGCAGCTAACTGATTGGTTGTGGCCCATGTACTCTTTTTTTTTTTTTCCCCCAAGTTAAAAAAAAAAAAAACAGGTGGTTGCAGCTTAAATAATGATGCAGTTTATAGCCTGGAAACTATGGTTATCTTGCTGACAGACAGATGTACAAACCAACAGACACAGGTGAACAGAAGGTCCTGGTGGAGGGTAACCACATGACACAGGACAAAAATGAAGCACACTACACAAGGGCTGTCCCATTTGACAGTGACCCACGCCACATTCTCAGTAATCACATCTACCAAACATTCCTGACTGTTTGCACCTAAATACACATCTGCACTAACACATCACATTCTCATTTGTATGTATGTAAATCATCATGCCAACTGCCTGAACCAAAAGTCCAGCTGACATTGATGTATGGAGAGAAGATGGGAATCATAACTCCCAGTTTCTGAAATGTGTAAATGCTGAATAAATGATGGTCAGTAAATGAAAGGGTTGATGGAAGTGTGGTGTGTGTGTGTGGTGGGATGAGGAGAAGGCAGTGGGTGGGGGTGTACCAACAAACCAATTTGTAACAGCTTCTATTCAAACAATTTTAGCGATATCAAAACATTCCCAATTGTGCTCCCATTTTCTTCCAGAAGATCCAGATGAAAATGCAGTTGTTCCGGAATAAACCTCCACAAACGTTTTGAAGTTTTCTTTTCAAATTTCATGATGATTTTGCTGCTTTTTGTTTCCTTGGTTTGGTTTGGTTTAGTTTGGGATTGTTTTGTTTCATGAATTTGCTTTTTCCTGAGGGAACAAAATCATTCTATGAATCTGCTGACATGAATATGGTAAAATCTGGGAAGTGGTAACAATCAGCATGCCTTTTAACTTCAATTCTACACTACTGTCTGGAGTGGGGGAGTTAGACTGTGACAGCATGCATTACCGACACTAGTTGTACACCACATACAGAAGAGACTAGTACCTGCATTCAAAGTATTCGCTTCACAAACTTATTCTCTGAAAAAAAACACACACACAAAAATTAAGCAAACCATCACAAGCTTCCTATCAAACTGTGACAGTGAAAGTTATACTACCGACACACACATACATCATTACTTAATTTGTTTAACTACCAGCAAAATGCACAAAGATCAGCCACATGCTACACCAACCCTTCCACAAGGAGGGAATGCCAAATCCCTTGAAAGGGGACATAATCATAGAAATTGAACTCCAAATTAACCTTGAAAGGGGACATAATCATAGAAATTGAACTCCAAATTAACCTTGAAAGGGGACATAATCATAGAAATTGAACTCCAAATTAACCTGCAAAACTGCCACAAACGGGCAGATGTGGGCTAAACTATGAAATAAAAATGAAAAGACTGATCTGCCACTTCATGACCGATGAAGACATTTCCCATCAGATCACAGCTGATGATACTGTCTGTGCATGTACAATGCACCAATCAAAAAAAAAAAAAAAAAAAAAACCCTCTTCAAGAGACAGGAAAGAGAGAGAAAAAAAAATCTTGAGACAGAAAACAAAACAAAAGCAGCCCTGTCACCAACGCTTTAAATGCCCACCCATGAAAAATAAAACAAGAAATAAGACTGAAATAATTCAAACGAACACAATAAAGCAACAGAAAATACTAAAGCAAATTTCTTGAAGAAAAAAGCACTTTCATAATAGATAAACAAAAAAGGAAAGATTTTCTTAAAGAAAAAAGGGGGTGAAAGAAGAAATACCACAGATTTCCCTTCTCAGAGAGAAACTAAGCATCAAATTCCCAGCCTCACACTAACTGTGAAGGCAAGTGTCTGTTCCACATCCCTCAGCACCAAGCCCTCTTCCCGCCTTGTGACCACGACAGACTTCACCTCTACTATTCTTTACCTGGGCAGCACAGTCTTCCCAACAGTCTACACAGCGGACAGGAATGTAACCAGATTCATGTGTTAATCATCACAGTCTTCCCAACAATCTACACAGCGGACAGGAATGTAACCAGATTCATGTGTTAATCATCGCAGTCTTCCCAACATTCTACACAGCGGACAGGAATGTAACCAGATTCATGTGTTAATCATCACAGTCTTCCCAACAGTCTACACAGCAGACAGGAATGTAACCAGATTCATGTGTTAATCATCACAGTCTTCCAACATTCTACACAGCAGACAGGAATGTAACCAGATTCATGTGTTAATCATCACAGTCTTCCCAACATTCTACACAGCAGACAGGAATGTAACGAGATTCATGTGTTAATCATCACAGTCTTCCCAACATTCTACACAGCAGACAGGAATGTAACGAGATTCATGTGTTAATCATCACAGTCTTCCCAACATTCTACACAGCAGACAGGAATGTAACGAGATTCATGTGTTATCATCACAGTCTTCCCAACATTCTACACAGCAGACAGGAATGTAACAAGACTCAAGTGTTAATCATCACAGTCTTCCCAACATTCTACACACAGCAGACAGGAATGTAACAAGACTCAAGTGTTAATCATCACAGTCTTCCCAACATTCTACACACAGCAGACAGGAATGTAACGAGATTCACAAGTCAATCATCATGGCCCAGCCAGCCATACACAGCCTGGTCAGCGCTGTCTAACTCGCACAAGACAAAACATTACAGTACAAACAAGTCAGGCTATCAAACAGCAAAAAATCCCGAAGAAGAAGCAAACACTGTAAGTGGTAATGACAAAGAGGATGAACCACTGACAGTAAGATGCTAGGCACACAAAGATTAGGCTGTGCTGCACTCCCCTTGATTTTTTGGGTCCCAGACTAAAAAAAAAAGTAACGGTAATGGTGAACAGCTAACATTTCAGTACCGTAAAACAGCATTGAAAGAAAGCAACCAGGTCAAGGCCATTACACCTGGTACCCAATCAATATCCTCACCCAATTTTCTCTTTTGTTTTTTGTTTTCTAATCCCATCTCATATGCTCCCTTCACCAGCATTAATCTCTCCCCGCTCATTCAAAGCTGCACCCAGCCTCATCCTATCCCAGTGCCAGCCATCTACAGAGAGCTAACCTGTATTAGGCCCGAAGGCCACCCACTGAAGGAGATCCTGCATTGCCTATCTGTCTGGCAGAGATCAGTTATGCCCATTTTGATTAATAATAATAATAATAATGAATATTTATATAGCGCCTATTCTCAGCTAGAGACCAAGCTCTAGGCGCTTTACAATCCACACTCATTTACACAACGGGCTGCCTACCTGGGTAGTGCCGACTGAAGAGCTGCCAGCTGGCGCTTCATTCTGTCGTTTCCCGTGTCATCCAGTCAGTATCGTTCAATATCGATCACTCATTTTCCTTACTTCCTTCATTCTTTCCATTTCTCACTCAGGGTGCATGCTATGTATAATGTGTCATCCATACCAACGGCCAAACTGGCCTACTCTTCTGAATGTTGGTGATGGGATTTTACGAGTGTGCAAGATGTTAAGCGTGCATTCACACACGGAACCTCGGTTTAGAGTCTCATTCGAAGGACTGTATGGGAGATGGAGTCAGAACCAATGTTAACTCCACAGGAAAAATCCCCCTGTACCGAAACGCCCTGGCGGAGGTTCAAACCTGCGACCCCAGGATCACCAAGATTACGAGTCAGGCGCTCTACCAAACTGAGCTATTCAGGCTCCCAATTAAACATGCATGGGACCACCTCCATAGGAGTCCAATACTAACTATAATCACCACTTTGTTATGCAGGCACTGTGAGCAGAGTCTTATCCACTGGAACAGGCAATTACCACCCTATCCTTCAACAGCAGTCCTCATTTAACCGCCCCCAGTTGAACACTTTGACCTCCATCCAATGTTTGCTTTTGTTCATGTTGTCTAGTGGAATGAAACAGAGGTCACCATGAGAGAAAGGGCATGAGAGCTAATGGCGGCACAATCTGTGCCATGCACAATGAACATCGAGGATGATGCTATGAAGTCATCCATTTTCAGCTCATAACATGCTGGATATCCTGGGAAGGACACAGTAGGAAACACAACAAAAAAGTTACGATCATTAGATCCGGATTTGGTTAGAATCTGTGACATCCCAATTAAAAGTCCATGCCATTGGAACCACTGTGCCAAACACACACATACCATACACAGTCGCCTTTAACCAGACAGCTCAAAGCGGCCCTGGGATAAGAGAAAAAGGAAGGAATAAAAAATCATCATCATGTTGTTTCCATTTTCATCCTGTCCCCCTCTGTCCCGCCCTACGCTCTCTCTTTCACACGATTCTTGATAACCTCCCACCCCACTCCCATAAAAAATACACATCCTACTTCCTCCTTGAAATCACTTTCAGTTTCAGTTTCATTCAGGAGGTGTCACCGCATGCGGACTAGTCCATATACGCTACACCACATCTGCTAGATTTTGACACCATACTGCACATGATTTAAAGCTGATGGATAAATGAACTAACGACTAAAATGAGACAATTTAAGAAAAGGGTCTCATGGCTACGACGTAGCAGATGTCTGACCTATGTATTTGCCTTACATGCTGGTCAGACCTTGAGAATTAGTTTCATTATGATGCATTTAAACAAAATGTACATGCATATCTAAATATATCTACAACTGTTCTTACACTCAAAGCAGCAAACTACCAAACCTTTTTGATTAGTAACATTTCTGCAACTTCAAAGTGTGTGTCTGAAAGCCTCAAACAAAATCTATAAACTTGGTGACTTTTTTTTTTTAAACAACACTTAACAAAAAGTGCATTGAACCACACCAAAATCAACATGAAATCTAGTAGTGGATGCAGTTGTTTGTGAATGTGTCTGTTTTTGTACTGGTCTTGCTCACAAACTACCATTGTCATCACTTGTCCCTGTCGGGTAAAGGTGGCATACACCCAAAATCACGAAGCCAACTGGTCCTCTTTACTGCTAAAGTTTGAAGTGAGAGCAATTGTTGTCGACTAACCATTACTAACATGTTATATCATGATCAAAATACAGTGTATCTGCTCCATTTCACAAAAAACAGCATGAGAATTGGTTGTTTAGTTCCAGAGATACCCGTGTTTCACACATGCTGGTATGAAATAAGAGTTTTTTAGAAAAAAAGGCTGGCGATGGGGATTTATGCAAAATAAAACGCCTGGTGATGAAAGGGTTAATATAGTGATTATGTATCATTAAAAAAAAAAGACACAAAAAGGCCAAGTCAGTTAAAGGTTCTTGAAAAATGTATGCACACACAGACACAAAACATGTTCAGGTTTTGTAAATAAAATTTAAAAAAAAAAAAAAAAAAAAAAAGACAGACAACAACACACACACACACACACACACACACACACACACCACACACACAGACCAGGACAGTTAAAAGGCTCATTAAAAATATATTCAAACATTACAAAAACACAACACATACACCCCATGCCCACCCTTTGTCCCACCCTATTCTCATCCTCCTCCCCCGCCACTTAAACACAGACAGGGGTTGGAACAGGCTAGGGCAAAGAATTCTGAAAACTTTTCTTTTCTTTTTTTTTTTTAACATAAAAATGACTTCTACACAACATGTACTTACATTTTCAAATTCATACTAACTGGGACACACACACACACACACACAAATGTTCATGCGCACACTTTCATAAACGCGTTTCGAGCCTTCAATAATAATAATGAATACTTATATAGCGCCTATTCTTGGCTAGAGACCAAGCTCTAAGCGCTTTACAATCAACACTCATTTACACAACGGGTTTTCCTACCTGGGAAGTGTCGACTGAAGAGCTGCCAGTTGGCGCTTCATTCAGTCGTTTCCCATGTCATCCAGTCAGTATTGTTCAATATCGTTCACTCAATTTCCTTACTTCCTTTATTCTTTCTATTCCTCACACAGGGTGCATGCTATGTGTAACATGTCATTCATACCAACTGCCAAACTGGCCTACTCTTCCAAAAGTTAGTGATGGGATTTACGTGTGTGCATGATGTTATGCTTGCATTCACACATGGAACCTCAGTTTATAGTCTCATTCGAAGGACTGTATGGGAAATGGAGTCAGAACCATTATTAACTCTGAGGGAAAAATCCCCCTGTACCGAAACAGCCCGGCGGAGATTTGAACACGCAGTCCCAGGATCATGAGTCCGGTGCTCTCCAACTGAGCTATTCCGTCCTTGGTTCCCCGTGTGTATGAAGCATCTGTCTTATAAAAGTGTATGCCAAGCTACACCACTGAGGTTAACTTTCCGATACAAGCTGCCAACAAGCTCTTCTGACTCTTTTTGATGTGATTCAGATCCACTGCCATTTACTTCTGTTGACACAACCACTGCTATCAACATGGTCTCCACAATCCACTACAAAGCATCAAAGAAGCCATCAGCATGACTACTCACTGAAGAAACATTCCACTGACCTTGATAAGCTAGTCTGCACCTTCTCAGTCTTCTTTCAGGCACCTGCTGTGTACAACAACTGTGCTTTGCAGATTGTTTTGTGCTGATACAAATGACAAGACTGTGAAGTGGGGGAGGAAGCAAGCAGGTCAACAAAGCCTCTTAGGTTTCACAGTCTCCTGTCAGCTAAAACTGGTGCAACCTTTTTTTTGTACTCCTGTTTGTTTCCACCTATGGACAAAATTTTTGTTTCTGCCATCAGAGATTTCAAAAACATCTGAAAGAACAAAAACTCATAATACTGAAGACAAGAATACAGCTTACAAATGAACAAAGGAATTCAATTCAGACTGACAGACACAGAGCTGCAGTTACCTTCATGAAGACGGCCAAGATGGCACCCAAGATGAAGAAAGGGAAGAAACCCCATGATGCCTCCTCGTCGTGGTTTCTTGACCATAATCCACTTCAACCAACTCAGCTTCTTCTCCCGTGTAGGGTGGATAGCGCAGACTGACACACACACAGACGCGCATATATTGAACATGTACATATACACAACAGGCATGTACACAACACAATCATATATATATATATATATACATACATGAACATGAGCAAGTAAAAACAATTATGAATGTTTTTATGATGTATACAACACACTTACATAGGGAGATGTACTCAATGCACATACACGCACATGAAGTTATACAGAGACAAATGCAACAACAAAAAAAAACATATGAACAAGCACACACACACAACCACTAGTGCACTTAATGACATACTTGCATACATTGGTATCTCTCTCTTTCTCACTCACAGACAGACAGACACACACACACACACACACACAAAGAGCAAAAAAATATATGAACAAGCATAATCTCACAACAACTACTGCGCTTTGTGACATACCTGCATATATTAGTCACAGACACAAACTGGTCACACATATGTACACGCAGAGAAATACTGACAAAGTTAAAACAAACAAAAAAAAAAACAACTGCTAGTTGACAACTATCTTACTTTAATAGACAAAAAGAATTAGCACTTCACACTTGGCCATGGCAAAAACAATAACAAAATTCACCTCATGAGGATACTCATGGAAATAACGATTGTTGACAACTATCCATAGTAAACACAAACACACACACAAACACACACACACACATACATACACACACACACACACACACACACACATCACCACAATTACCTGTTGACTGACTCCAGCCCCAAACTCTTCTCCAGACAAGCTCTCTTGTGACTGAAGGCATCAAAGGTAAACTTGCCGTGGTATGCGCCCATCCCGCTGTTTCCCACGCCCCCAAAGGGCAGTGTGCACACTGTGAACACCACACACACACCACCACTGAGTTCCTCTCATTTACATGATCTTTCCTCAATTCTTCCTTGTTCACTGTGCAGTGGTTTAGGACCCGATGGTGACCAACTACAGTGTAAACGATGACAGAATGCAGTATGTGCACAAATGCACACAACCATGAACATACGCATATACTAAAACCGTTTCAATTCAATTCAAATCCAAACATTGTATTCATTGCGTGAGGGGCAGTTACATATACATGAAGGTATTGAATTAACACAGATAAAGACTCCTGGAAAAAAAACATGACATGCTCATGTTGGCCATTATCAGAAGATTCTTAATCATTTATTGTGTTCCCAAGTGTTCTAAAACCAACTATAGTAATCAGCAACTACAGCAAGGAGACTTCAAAGAAGGAATTTTGCTCATGTGAAAAAAATATTTCAGAATAGGCACGATCTGACAATGTATCAGATATGCACTGTTCTATGTTCTTCATGTCCTCCTAGATCCGAGGATCATAAAAAGTCTGATTTCCATTCTGTGCAAACACTTGCACAATGGTGACATCAATAAACTACAAATTTTGTATATTAGCTTAAGGCTTCACTAATTGGTTCCTTAAAAATTTCGAAATTTACTTCATGCCCAAATTCAACACAGCAACAGTTAATAACACACAAAGCACATCATCATAGAATTTTGAACAGGTCATTATTATTTACCCTGATTTGCCCTATATAACTGTGTGGAAATATAAGTGTGTGTGCATGAGTGTGTGTGTGTGTGTGTGTGTGTGTGTGTGTGTGTGAGAGAGCGTGTAATGTTATATGCATGTGTGTGTGTGTGTGAGTGCGTGCGTATGCATGCATTCGTGCCAGCCTGTAATGATGTATGCATGTGCGTGTCTGGTGTAGTGTGCGTGTGTGGATGTGTATGCCTGAGTATACATGTGCGTCACATACATCCTCCATGCACCACCGTGTCGTTGACGAGGAAGGCTCCACTGCTGGTGCCCTCCTTCAGGGAGCGAACCACATCGCTGTTGTTGGAGACACATACATGGCCAGCGGCTTCTCTCTGAAATCACACATCATCGTACTCCCTGCAGTGACTTATCCAGCACCAGCTGTATCTCCAATGATTTAACCATTCAACTAACGATCTGCCATTTCCTGCCATTGTTTGCCAGCCACAAATCCTGCCCTCTTTGTCCAATAGAGGAGTCATCTACTTTTTGTCACCATACTGATTATCTTGGAAGAAATAAGTGTTAAGAGGCAGCATTTCATCCGTGCAGGCTGTTCTTCTACAGCTGAGGTTTTACATCACATTCAAAATGTGTTTTGTGAATTTCAACATATTTTCATCTGGTATTGTATTTGACCAACAACATATGACGATCACAGAACATTTGGCATGAGTAGGTGATCGAACAGCTCAGGTGCAACTTAAGAAACTAGGATTCAGGTATTATTCAATGCCCATCTCGTGCCGAATTTGAGAAAATCAGTGATTGTTTGTTTTCATTGTCCTGAATGTCGTTTATCTTGTGTGAAGAAGAGCTAAGAGGTCGAAATGCATCATATTTTGTCTTGTAACTTGTTTGTCCCTGCTGCCTAGCAGATTAACTATAATTTCTTCTTAAAGTCAGGTATTAGAGAGTAGACACTACAAATGTGACTGCAGACAAGCCACATTCAAATGCTACCAGACAACGACAGTATTTAGGTTACCCATGGTGTACTGAATCATTGTGGATGCACTGACTTGTCACAATTCAGGTGAGGTACCATAACATCTGTCATGCACAAGAGTAACACAGACACACCAGCATGTAAACTACATCCCATACTAGATTTTCTTTGATCCAAACTTTGATGTCATGCTTCCAGGTTTTTACCCGTGGGCAGTCTATAAAAAAAAAAAAAGAACAAAATACATACAGAACCCCAGATTACACTGAAAAGTAGAAAATTCGTGTAAGACTCTGTTTCAAATGCACTGGTAGTTTGAGGGTATCACACCAGGTACACAAACAGCAAAATTTGTCATGTGTGTGAATGATGCAGCCAAACAAGAAACAAACAAACAAATAAAATAAAATAAAAAAACGTACAATAAGATCTTTTAGAAAAGGGCCTGGTCTCACCTGTCGTTAATGAATTCCACGGCTGCCATGTGATCTCTGACAGGTACTATGGGCAGCAGGGGTCCAAACACCTGCCACAGACATCAACTGCATTATCTGACCATTGCACTGCATCGTATCATATCACTTGCCATCAAAACAGATTCTTCATACATTGAAACTGCTCTCTATGGGGCAGTGTATCTCCCCATAGTTCAGCACCATCCTGCACTTTTTTTTTCTTTCTTTTTCTCTCTCTTTAACTTCTTGTTTACCTATCAGACTGGATTCTCCTGCAGGCAACTCTCTTGTAGGCTCAGGATCTTTTAGTTGCTCACAGTGTATGTGCAGTATACAGATGACCTCATGTTTATCACTTATCTGAAACACTGGCACTCGGACAATTACTTTAGGTCTCATGGAATAGGGGAAGAAAACCCCCGCCCCTTATGAGAGTGATGATGCCTGTTCTAATCCAACATATGCACGACACCACCTACTAAGCTATACTGCCTATACCTACTACAGCTGTTGAAGACAATATTTGCTTAGCTGCAGAGCCAGCATAACTAAGCACATACCACCCCCCTTCCCTCTTCAATGATACTCCTCATGAACCTGTGGTTACTGGTGACCTCAAGATGAACTATCAGAGAGCACAGACGTGGAGAGGAAATCCAGACTGGGGTCACCATGAGAGCAGGGCATGAAGGACCACAGAACATAAGACTTTTTCATGTTGACTGATGGATAGAGGATGATGAAGGTGATCCTGGTCCAAGACAGCAAGACAGGACTATACTCATGCTTGCTTTCGTAACATATACCAATATCAACCAGGGCTGAGAGTTACAGACACCTGCAGTGTTGGAAATTTGAACAACACTCTCTGAGACGCAACAATTAAGCGGATGAACCCTAGCTGAATGGTTCCGGTCTTCCTAGCTGAGCCCAGAGCAAAGTCAACTTTGGACAGAAGCTGGTCACAGACTGAAAAATCTGACAAATAAAATCACTCTGATGAGAATCAAACCCACAACTTTCCAGACAGGAATCCATCATGCTAACCACAGCGCCATGGCGGCTGGCTGTTCACCACTTCTTCAAGCCAGTCATGGCAGCTGGCTGTTCACCACACCTCTTCAAGCCAGTCATGGTGGCTGGCTGTTTACCACCTCTTCAAGCCAGTCATGGTGGCTGGCTGTTCACCACCTCTTCAAGCCATCATGGCGGCTGGCTGTTCACCACCTCTTCAAGCCAGTCATGGTGGCTGGCTGTTCACCACCTCTTCAAGCCAGTCATGGTGGCTGGCTGTTCACCACCTCTTCAAGCCAGTCATGGTGGCTGGCTGTTCACCACCTCTTCAAGCCAGTCATGGCGGCTGGCTGTTCACCACCTCTTCAAGCCAGTCATGGCGGCTGGCTGTTCATCACCTCTTCAAGCCTGTCATGGTCAGTGCTCAAGCTGGACCTAGGACATCACCAACAGCATCCTCCTCATCACTGACCATCACAAACTCTTGAATTCTGCATCTCTTCAGGTCCCGCTCTCCTGTTAACAACAGTCTCAATTTCCTGTCCACGTCTGGGCCCATGGTGAGTTTGTGTCATCTGTACCAGGAAGTTCATGGTTACTGTCGATGAATGGACTTAGTGGTGCCCTCAGAATGGGGACGATCACACACACACGATCTCTGTGACTCAGCAATACAGTGATCATTAGGGGCTTACTTGATGGGGTCTTGTGCATGATGGATCACAACAAGCACCACTGAACATTATCAAAGGGACCTAGCAATAGTACAGCACATTTTCTGGCGGGTCACCTCATGACTTCGTGATGCTGATCGCGCTCCTGTTGATTGCGGTGCAAGGGGTACAACAGGATGAACCAGGGTGTGGTTGTGTATGGAACAACTGGAAATAGGCAGTATGGGAATAAGGGCAGTTAAGAGGCATGAAACAGCAAATTAATGGCGACAAAGAACATGTGGGCCCTGAAGCCTAATTTAGAACTGTTGTGCAACACAGCCATACATTCTTTTTTTTGGGTGCCTGTATCACCTTCCCCAGCCAATCAGTGGCAGTACTCCCTAGCCCTTCACTGTAAAGTTCAGCAATTACTGTCCTCACATGCCATACGCAGGACACCATCTACTACACTCCCTATTGATGACAACTGCCTGGCTGCAAACCCATCAGCAATGAACGTTCCCCCCCCCCCCCCCCCCCCAGAGGGCATCACCACAAGCATCAAACGACACTCCTGATCCAGCTGATATCAGTGACCTCAATACAAACTCACAGAAGCCATCGATGCAGAGAGGAAAAATGGAACCAAGAGTGTCGTGAGATCAGGGTGTAAAGGGCCACAGAATCTGAGACAACTTTTGTTCCCCTTTATGAGGACCAGTGACAATGAAGATGAAGGAAATGGTGCCATGGAGTAGTAGTCTAGTCTGAGACTCTGCCACATGGCCACACTCCACACTTTCGCTCATCATTGTATCCCCAGATCAACCAGGCACAGATAGAATAACCACCTTCATTCTGAGATGGTGTAAAAATCCTCTGAAACACAGCAATAGTTTCTATAGCGACTTCAGCAATCGGTGGTTCTTTTCCCTACAGAATGAACGGAGTGACCTGACAGTCACATGTGACAGTGCATACACTGGGAGCAGCACCATAGAGTTCAGCTGGAGAAAGGGAAGCAACCCACCTCTTCCTGCATGACGGGGTCAGTGATGCAACAGTCACGCAGCACAGTGGGTGCGATGTACCTCTCCGCTTCGTCCCACCTCCCCTCCCACCGCCACATTCGCCCCCTCCATCAGCTTCCGCACTCTCCTGCACACACACACACAGACACAGTGGAATTTCTCCTTTTCATTACACTCCTTTGGCTGAGTCCACTCACTATGTCAATTCATGCCAGCTGCACCAAGTTTGCAATAGTATTTGTACCAGAAAATTACTTCAAAATTTAAAACTTCCCCTTACTTTCAAAGCCCACTCACTTGGAATTTCGCAAACCTCTACATGCATGACTCAAAAAATCTTTTTTCAAGCAAAAGATTTCTAAACTGAGGCATTCCACGCATTGAGGATTTGTTACTAAAGAGCTGGCTGCCATATGACAGGAACAATTCAAGGTAAAAGAACTGATGACTTCTAATATTGGTTAGCAACAGACAATGAGCAAAGGTGTATGACAAGCTTTAATTCAATTTTATTTACTTTTTATGCTTCAATACATTCCTGTCTTACGTGCTGCACGTGCTATGGAGACTGTCAAATTTCCAAAACTGTTCCAAATTCAGAGGCATCTTTAACTTGTCCAAAACTGACATAGGCATTGTAAATGCCATCCTGTTTCCTTAAACTTTACAGCTCTTCAAAGACCACACGGACACTGTGCTAGCTCCGGCCAAATGTTATGGCTAAAGCAGCAGCACAAAGGTGCCGCATGAACATGTCTTGTAACTCTGGCCCAGGCACAGAACTGCACCTATTTCCTTTCATTGTAACTCCAACACAGATGAACCCCTGCAGACCATAGCGATTAATGGGGAAGGATGGGTTGAAATCTCAGTCTGATATAGTAAGTATACCAAACTCAAATGGAGGTATAATAAACAAACAAACAAACAAACAAATACGCAAGCAAACAAAACACATTTTGGCATTTAATATTAGACCACATCAAACTCTTGCAGAATTTAAAGCATAATGGGAAGAATAACTGCCCAAATGGTTCATGTGAAGAGTTCTGGGGGGTAGAAATGGCCACAGGTTGTCATGGTACACTATGTGACACCAAAGTGGAACTCAAATGGCAGCCACTCTTGACTGGGAAATAATATCTAGTACAGACACACAGAACAAACAATAAGATCACATATGCAAAACAAAAAACTGAACAAAACAAAAAAAATCTTTCAAAGGAGAGTCTTAATTCGCAGTTCATCACTGTATATACCAATTAACTGAACATGCAGTCTGGCCTTCCTACACACATTCACAAATAAATATGTACACAAAGAATGATAAAGAGATACACAAAAAAGAGGAAAGAGCAAAGTAGTCAGGACCTGCAAAGCCCAAATCTCATTACTTTGGAAATCTAAGTGTAACAACTGAGCGTCAGCACCACAATCTTTCAGCTGAAGCTACTTATTATCATTCCATACTTAAAAACAGGAACGTACCATGGCTATACAAGTATATTTTCAGGTGTGAAGTCAGGCAAGAATTTCTGTTCACACTGAAGTTTTGCTTTGGTTTAACTGGGCCTGTAATTTTGAATGGTGGCTCCATAATGCTATGAACTTCACGACACTTTGTTTGCAAACACAACTGACTGATTCCCACCAGCGCAGACTCCAACCAACTGCAGACAACACAACTATGGTGGGACTGCATCCATTACAAACAGGTCTAACATGGGACTTGCAGAGAGCACCAGCAATGACAATTCAAACACACACAATGAGATGCAGCAGCAGCAGCCACAATTTGAAATTCACACACAGTCGCATGCACACACACACACACACACACACACACACACACACACACACACACACGTTTACCCACGCTCATATCCCTCTACCCACGCTTCTTACTAGCAGAGAAGAGGGGACAGCAAGAAAAGGGGGAGAGACGAAAATGGTGAGAAAGTAAATTAGAAAAAAATACAGACAGACAAAGAAAGAGCCCAACACAGAAAGAGAGGAAAGGAAAGACATTACAGAGGGCAAAATAAAAGATGTTTCTTAAACAGCTTATTCATCGTCTGTAGTCGTCACTCACTTGAAATGCCTGTCGTTGATGACACGCCCATAGCTGTCTGAGGTCTTTGGATTGCTGGAGTAAAATTCTGGAATCAGCTCCTTCAGCTTTGCTATGAGATTCTCCTGAAAAAGACAAAACAACTTGTGTGTACAAAAGAAAAAAAAAAAAGACTGACAACAGCATCTGTACATAACTACCACAGGCTGTGGCGGCGTTAACTGTCATACTATCGTTCTGACTTATATCACCGATAAAGGGCAAACCTCTGTTTGCTCCCATGTAGGTCATTTGGGAAGCTTTGAGTGATAAGATGTTGTGTCTGAGCAAATGGTTTTTGCAGATGCTGCCATTTGCATAGGGCTTCCATCTGACTCCAAATGGTTTAAAAAAACATTACTTTTCGGTTTGTGCCCAGCTTGACTATGAATGACTGTGATAAGCTGTTCAACATGATTAGCACCCTAACTGCCGCTGAATCAAAAAAACTACAGCTAAGAAGGCATACAAGTGCACTGAAATGTCAGTGGTAGTGTGTATCAATGAAGAAGCAAACCGTCAAGACAGAGGCATCGCATGCCTTTTAGAGTTTCCATGATCAAGTAAGTAACCAGAAAGGTCAGTTTTAAACATCAAAAGCACACCAAGAGAAGGTAAGGTAAGAAGGCAAGGTAAGATAGTGTTGCTCAGGATCAGGATCAGGACTTCTACATTGCTGCTACCGTCCTAGGTTATAAATAGCAACGAAAGAAAGAGAGAGCGGCCCCTCTTCAGGTAAACAAAAGCTTATTTTGAAATTTTGGTTTATTTCCTTTTAAAAAACATTCTGACCCAATGAAACTGACACCCCAACGGCCATCCCTGAGTTCAGCTTAATGGAACCCTGTTGAGTTCTGCATCCACCTAGGCTATCAGGATCAGGATCTTATTCTACGATTGACCTGTATGGTTTAATAAAACATTTCTGTTGCAATTTAGTGCACGGATGGCAACATAGTGACTCTGCTGATTGCTGCAGAGAACGCTGCCACAGAACCTGCCTGGACGCTTACAGCCCAGCTGACTGCAAAGGGCCAGATCGGGGCTGTCACCACGTTGAAGTCAACTCACCCGTCATTGAAAACAAAACACTACAAAAAAAAAGATTCACACAACCCTTTAAAATGTACCTTCTAAAAACACCACAGAAATTTTGTTAAAAATATTACTTCAGGCAAGTCTTAGATCAGATGAAAAATGTTAATCTCCTTCAGAAATTCCAAGATCATATCAGGTGTGACATCTCTGAACAAGGTTTTCATGGAGTCTGCTGAAAAATGTTTATGTCTCACATTATGCAAGTCTAAACTTCATCATCTTCATCCTCACTGATCCTCACAATAAAAACGTCTTAACTATGGTGAGAATGTCAAGATTATCAGCAAGTTCATGGGAACCCTCTTTGAAGGGTCATGGGAGAATCTCCATCAGCAAGTTCATGAGAACTCTCTTTGAATGGTCATGGGGGAATCTCCATCAGCAAGTTCATGGGACCGTCTTTGAAGGGTCATGGGGGAATCTCCATCAGCAAGTTCATGGGAACTGTCTTGAAGGGTCATGAGGGAATCTCCATCAGCAAGTTCATGGGAACCGTCTTTGAAGGGTCATGGGGGAATCTCCGGAAGCAGGCCATCCATACTGGTTTTGTGACTCCGCAATTATTCTTGACAACAAAATGGGGGGGTTGTACACAGTGTCCTGTGTATGTTGGACTGTAATGGGGTACCTCTGAACACCACCCAAGTGACTCAGCAGCAGAGCACTTTGTCCCCCGAGAGGCTCCATCATGACAATCTGATACCAACTGCTTCCTGCCAACTGCCAGAATGAGGCTGCCACAGAACAACTGGGTGAGGAGCACCAGAATGAGGCTGTCACAGAACAACCTGGGTGTGGAATGCCAGAATGAGGCTGCCACAGAACAACCTGGGGTGAGAAGCACCAGAATGGGGCTGCCACAGAACAACCTGGGTGAGGAGCACCAGAATGAGGCTGCCACAGAACAACCTGGGTGAGGAATGCCAGAATGAGGCTGCCACAGAACAACCTGGGTGAGGAATGCCAGAATGAGGCTGCCACAGAACAACCTGGGTGAGAAGCACCAGAATGAGGCTGCCACAGAACAACCTGGGTGAGGAATGCCAGAATGAGGCTGCCACAGAACAACCTGGGTGAGAAGCACCAGAATGAGGCTGCCACAGAACAACCTGGGAGAGGAATGCCAGAATGAGGCTGCCACAGAACAACCTGGGTGAGAAGCACCAGAATGAGGCTGCCACAGAACAACCTGGGTGAGAAGCACCAGAATGAGGCTGCCACACAGAACAACCTGGGTGAGAAGCACCAGAATGAGGCTGCCACAGAACAACCTGGGTGAGAAGCACCAGAATGAGGCTGCCACAGAACAACCTGGGTGAGGAATGCCAGAATGAGGCTGCCACAGAACAACCTGGGTGAGGAATGCCAGAATGAGGCTTCCACAGAACAACCAGGGTGAGAAGCACCAGAATGAGGCTGCCACAGAACAACCTGGGTGAGAAGCACCAGAATGAGGCTGCCACAGAACAACCTGGGTGAGAAGCACCAGAATGAGGCTGCCACAGAACAACCTGGGTGAGAAGCACCAGAATGAGGCTGCCACAGAACAACCTGGGTGAGAAGCACCAGAATGAGGCTTCCACAGAACAACCTGGGTGAGAAGCACCTGAATGAGGCTTCCACAGAACAACCTGGGTGAAGAATGCCAGAATGAGGCTGCGTAAAAGCACTGAAAGGCCAATGAAAACAAGACAGTGAAAACACACCCACACACCCAAAAAATAACCTCCAACCTGAACGTCTACAGTGCACATGATGAAAGACAGCAAAAACAACAACAAAATGTCAACATGAACCTCAGACCATGACAACAAAACCAAACACCAAAAAAATTCTAACCTGAACGTCGGCGGTGCACATGACGTAGTCTGGGGCGATGCAGGTCTGGCCAGCATTGCAGTATTTTCCCCACATCAAGCGGCGCGCTGCCACCGCCATATCCACTCCCGAGTCCACATACACTGGGCTGAAGGACAAGACAAAAGATCACACTAATGATAGAAGTAATCAGACCATCATCATTTTGGAGACAATACTGGTGGAGGTGATAACAGTGACAATCATGATGAATAAGAAGACTGAAGAAGATAGCAACGATCAAAGGAAATTATGTTTAGTATACATAACTCCAGGCAAACAGTGTAATTTCCTATGCTGGGTTAATTTTTTTATTTCTGATCCACACTTTTTTGTCATTCTGCCTTTGGTCATTTACTACCAATCCACCGGTTGAAAGTAGTCTCCTTTCAGTTCCAACACAGGATATTTGGGAGGGGTGGAGTATTAAGATGCAGCACTCTGATCAGGTTGCTTCTCTTACTTCCAAAGCCGTCTGCATTGCATCCAACACAGAATTTCTTTAATCAGCTTCTTCACTTCGTAATAAGTGAGACTAGCAACGACAACAGTGACAGCAGCCAAGACAGTACATAATAATGGATGGTTTTGATGTCTGGGCTCTCTGCTAGATCAACAAAGACTCCACAAATTAACAGAGACTATATGGATTTAGCTGAACTGATCCAAACTTTGGTACAATAACTTAAGTGACCCAAATGTTGTAAAGTCAACATGGAAATGCTCAGTCACTGTAAAGCTGTGAAGAAGCATAATGAACAGTCCCACACATCAGCAACACACGGACAGCCACTTACAACTATACCCCACTACAAGATTGTGTGTACAAAATCAGGTGCAATTCAATGTAACATGGTTTTCCTTTCTGCAGTTTCTTTTTCAAGAAAGTACCTCAGTTTGCCTAAATCCTATGAACATTTCATCTGGAAGTCTTGGGAACTTCTTGTTCAAAATAACGCTTGTGGGTAAAAAGGTTTACACAGTGTCAAAAATTTGCCCCAGCACAATGCAGTGGAAAGGTCTGTTACCTGAAACACTGGAAGCTTTGCCTTAAAACAGCTTCACTCCCATTCCACAAGGTATCCACCCTTAACTTCATATATATCACTGAGTAGAAATGAAGTAGGACATTTTATCCTACCAGAGCCCAATGACCACCAGAGAAAAGAAAAAAAAAGCATTCTGTTAATTCTGTCTCTTTTCCCCTTTCAAACAGCAGTTATTCATATAAATGGCTACTGGAATGACAATATATTTTCACGCCAATGTCTAAAATTAAAAAAATATATTCCTTCTTATATGCAATGTTATTGTATGTTCTTCGCAGACCTTCATTTTCTCTAGTTATTGAAATATTGAAAATGTTTAACCCCCCCCCCCCCCCTCCCCCCGCCCCCCCCCCCCCCCCCCCCCAAAAAAAAAAACACTATTCTCGTAGAATAATTCCTACTAAATATAGCTATATACAGATTATTGCACCTCTCGTTAGTCTAAAATTTTTCACTTTTGTTTTTCTTTAAAGTGCAAAAGCTCCTTTTTCCCCCCCCCTTCCCCACCTCATTCTCCACCACTCTCCACTACCCTCCCCCCCCCCACCCAGCCTCCCCCCAGGAACCAAAAACCAAAACAATCATAGCCAAGCACACGTCTACCTCTACCTCTTGCCGCCCAGCTCCAGAACGACAGGAGTGAGGTACTTGGCAGCGGCTGCCATGACGATACGAGCCACGTTGGAATTGCCGGTGTAGAAATCAGGTCAAAACCGCTCATTCAGCAGCTGGGTCGTCTCCGGAATGCCGCCATTCACCACTTTGATGCAGTCCTGGGTACAATCAAATTAAACAGCCATTTTGATTTTGCACCGAATATCAGACGATAAGTGTTTTCCTCGTTCTTCTATTTTCACTGTCCTAAAGATTATTTGTTTTGGCCTGATGAAGACCCAAGAGGTCGAAATGTATTGTGTTTTGTCCTGTACTTTGTTTGTCCGTGTCCTTGGCGGTAACTAACGCCCTCTTTTTCTGGATTTTGCTTCATTTTCTGCCCTCAGTCACTCCGTTTTGAAACTTTTGTTTGTGTGTGTTTGTTTTATGTGAATTTTTCCCCCATTTCATTTTTGTGTGTACATGTCATTATTCATCCCACAGACGTATAATGGTTTCTTCAACCAAAGATGAAATGGGTGATGGGGTTGTCATTTTCTTACTGCGTATCCTCAAACACAAGACCTTCATTTAAGCTGCCATCCTCAAAGACTTGCATGGGGTTGGAATCAGCACAAATGGGGACTCCACAGAGAAAATATCCATGACCTGGCTCCTTCATGCCAGGACTGAACTCAGGACCCCCTTTATCAACAGAACACTGCTTTATCCGCTTGATCAACCAGGCCCACTCCAGACCCATATAACCCATCAGACCTGGTCTTTCTCAACCCACCAGGTATCCCTAGACCTGGTGGACCACTAGATGCTCACCTGGTCCATGTACTTGGGATGAGCTCCTCAATCAGGCTGGCCGTGCTCCCTGCCAGCTCTGACGGCTTCATGATACAACAGTTGCCTGGAACAGGTCAACACACACATTCCACTTCAGAGGATAGCTACAGGTTCAACACACACATTCCACTTCAGAGGACAGCAACAGGTTCAACACACACATTCCACTTCAGAGGATAGCAACAGGTTCAACACACACATTCCACTTCAGAGGATAGCAACAGGTTCAACACACACATTCCACTTCAGAGGACAGCAACAGGTCAAACACACACATTCCACTTCAGAGGATAACAACAGGTTCAACACACACATTCCACTTCAGAGGATAGCAACAGGTTCAACACACACATTCCACTTCAGAGGATAGCAACAGGTTCAACACACACATTCCACTTCAGAGGATAGCTACAGGTTCAACACACACATTCCACTTCAGAGGATAGCAACAGGTTCAACACACACATTCCACTTCAGAGGATGAAAAACAGGTCAACACACACATTCCACTTCAGAGGACAGCAACAGGTTCAACACACACATTCCACTTCAGAGGATAGCAACAGGTTCAACACACACATTCCACTTCAGAGGACAGCAACAAGTTCAAAACAAACATTCCACTTCAAAGGACAGCAACAGGTCAACACACACATTCCACTTCAGAGGATAACAACAGGTTCAACACACACATTCCACTTCAGAGGACAGCAACAGGTTCAACACACACACTCCCACTTCAGAGGACAGCAACAGGTTCAACACACACATTCCACTTCAGAGGACAGCAACAGGTCAACACACACATTCCACTTCAGAGGATAACACAGGTTCAACACACACATTCCACTTCAGAGGACAGCAACAGGTTCAAAACACACATTCCACTTCAGAGGACAGCAACAGGTCAACACACACATTCCACTTCAGAGGATAACAACAGGTTCAACACACACATTCCACTTCAGAGGACAGCAACAGGTTCAACACACACACATTCCACTTCAGAGGACAGCAACAGGTTCAAAACACACATTCCACTTCAGAGGACAGCAACAGGTCAACACACACATTCCACTTCAGAGGATAGCAACAGGTTCAACACACACATTCCACTTCAGAGGATAGCAACAGGTTCAACACACACATTCCACTTCAGAGGATAGCGACAGGTTCAACACACACATTCCACTTCAGAGGATAGCAACAGGTTCAACACACACATTCCACTTCAGAGGATGAAACAGGTCAACACACACATTCCACTTCAGAGGACAGCAACAGGTTCAACACACACATTCCACTTCAGAGGACAGCAACAGGTTCCAGCAAAACATCACACAGCTTCAAAAGCGTGTCATCTCCCTCTGCCGCAAGCTACACTCTAGCATTCGTCAAATAAAATGGAAACCTGGGGCCTCTTTAATGAACACACAATTCAATAACCCTTTGTTCAGTGACTGTGACGTCCACCAATCACGGCTGTATAGTGGGAGACCATGCAGTCAGGTTAGAAGAAAAATGACTGCAAGTCACTGACCTTTGCAGTTACTGGACGTTACAACCCATACACATTACGAGTGACGTAAAAGTCCCTCATATCACACTCGACACAAGATAAAACTTTTTTTTTTTTCATTTTAAAGTGGAGAACTGCCAACAGCAGCCGCATCCCAACCACTGTCCTCAAACGGTGCACCTTCATACTCAAAGACACCCAAATACCCTCATTCCCACCCCATCATCTCCCATCTGAAATATCAACACTGACAGGCAGAACAGAGCAGATCAGCATGTCAGCGGAGGTGACCCCAGTTTCAACATTCTCTCCGCGTGTATGGCCTTGGTTTAATTTTGTCAGGGTCACTGGTGGCAGATGGAACAGCAGTTCAAAGGTTAGTCTTGACTTTACATTTGTGCTTGCTTCCTCTGTGATCAAGCTGGGGTATAAACTGGGAACCTCACCATGACATGGGCAATTTCTCTCTCTCTTTCATCCATTCTCCCCCCCCCCCCCCCCCCCCCCCCCCCCTTTCCTCTCCCATACCAGCAGCCACAGCGCCGATCAGCGGCAGGAGAATCAGCTGAACAGGGTAGTTCCATGCCCCAATCACCAGTGTCACACCCAGCGGCTCGTAGCGAATGTAGGCGTTGTCCATCTTGTAGATCAGACCTTTCTCTACCTGCCCACCACCATCAACAGCTCTTCTTCAGCCAGGATTTAGGATTGATGGAGAGAGAGAGAGAGAGAGAGAGAGAGAGAGAGAGAGAGAGAGAGAGAAAAGGGAGAAAGAAAGAAAGAAAGCAAGAGAGAGACAGAAAGTGTGCGTGTTTGTGCATGTTTCACTTTCAGTTAATGAGTAAAAGAGAGAGAGAGAGAGGGAGAGACTGAGTGAGTGAGTGAGAGAGACAGCATGCCTATGTGCATAAGAAAGAGGAGGGAGGGGCATGGAGGGAGGGAGATGGGGCAGGTGTAAGCGGGGACTGCTACGCATTTTATATGAGCATTTGAACAGGTCTGTCTTTGTTACACAGATCTCTCTAGACACTGAAAAACGACCTGAGTCCTTTCATTTTAAGGTTTAGCCTCAAGGACTGTTCCAACAGATACATTTCCAACCACAGTTTTTCTTTGGCTCCTCTGATATAATCTTTTGTAGGATTTAACAATATTCCATATCACTTTTTTCAGCCAGATTTTCTTTTTTTTTTTTTTGGCTCACAAAATAAGCTGTTTTTTTTTATTTTAAAATATTTCATATAATTTTTCTAAGAACCACATTTTTTTTTCTTAAATCACACTGGTCTTGTTCCTTTCCATCATATAAATGTAGACATAACAATACATCCAGGTCCTGGTAACTTCAACTTCCAGAAAGTGCAGCAACCATAAAACCTACAACCTGCTTCATTATTAGCCACCAATTCAAAACCTTCCTTAACAGCCTTTATTAACCGTTTCCTGACAAACCCCCTGCCTACACATTCCACAGCCATGCTCTGTCCACTACCTACCATCAGCACCGGGCTTTTACAGTGCACGGCAACACAAAACCATTTCCTTTCATCTGAACTTACATCAGGCATTCGACTCTGAATTTCTCTATAACCCCCCCCCCCCCCCCCTCTCTCTCTCTCTGTATGCAAGCTGACACTCCTGCGGACACTCCCTGTATAGAGAGGCAAGGATTAATCCCATCTACCCAACAAAGGCAGTGGAATTTTGTGTGTATGACCGTTTTTTTAATCCTGCCATTAAGGCAGCCATACTCCAAGTTCGGGGAACATGCATGCTATGTGTAATGTGTTATCCATACCAGCTGCCAAACTGGCGTTCTCTTCCAAAAGTTGATGATGGGATTTTACATGTGTGCAAGATGTTATGCGTGCACTCACACAATGGAACCTTGTTTTATGGTCTCATTCGAAGGACTGTATAG
>JADBJO010000126.1:786264-788764 GCA_016801955.1 Conus betulinus | reverse complement strand
TGGACCAGCCTCTCCCTTCAGTCACAATTCTGTTTATCTAACAGGTGTAGTTTTTCATTACTGAATAATACGTCTTACATCCTATTCTCTGTGTATGTGTGTGTGTGTGTGTGTGTGTGTATGCATGTGTATATGCATGTGTGTGGTGTGTGTGCGAGTGTGTGTGTGTGTGTGTGTGTGTGTGTGTGTGTGCGCGCGCGCGCACGTGCGTGTGTATGTACTTGTGGGAGTATGCATGCATGCATATGTGCATGCACATGCATGTATAATATGTAAACCAGACTTACTTATTATATGAGGAAGAGAGAGACAAAGAGAGAGAAAACACATAAAAGAATGTGTGTGTGTGTGTGTGTGTGTGTGTGTGTGTGTGTGTGTGTGCACATGAGTGTGTGTGTGTGTGTGTGTGTGTGTGTGTACGTGCGCGCGTGCGTATGTGTGTGTGTGTGTGTGTGTGTGTGTGTGTGTGTGTGTGTGTGTGTGTGTGTGCGCGCGTTTGTTTCGTTCTTTAATTTAACGTCTATCCACCTAACAGTGATCTTAGACTTGTATGTAAGTGTGTGTGCATGTGAATTCAAAACTTCAAAAAGAAACACTAAATAAGCAACTACCACCAAGATGGGGAAAATAACATAGACGTTAAAGTAAATGTCCAATTGGGCTCTTAATCAGTCCTTGAACAACTTCCAAAATGTTTGATTCGTTGGAGATGACGTCTTCAAAGGCTGATATCGACGGTTCAGTGTTCAACAACCAAGCAGGTAAATAGGGTTTCATTCTATCGCACAAAAAAAAGTAGATGGAACGGAGTGATTTGCTGGCCACAAATACAAGTCATGTGTTTACAGAATTTGGTTTTTAAAGGCATCAAGCCTCAATCTAAAAAATCAAACTTTTTAAAAACGCTCTTGGTAGAGATTCTTGATACCTGTTTTATTGTCTGATATCTTGTTAAATAATATCCCCTTTTTGTTTTCTGGTGCCTTTTCGTTTATTTGAAATAGAGTTCCAGGATACGTCTTTTAAAAGACTATAACTCTCATGTAAGGAAGGATAAAGGAATGCATACCTTTGTTAAATCAGTCTCAGTGATAGCAGCCTTTGGGCTAATTGGTCTACCCTTCATTCGCAGATAATCCACAGTGTGATGGAACCCAACAAAAATCGACGTAGGAACCACGTAAATGCAAAAAATGAATTAAGTGGTAGACTTCTAATATGAGTTCTGCTCTCACACTTGTATTCGAAAATTTTAGAGCTTGTAGGACTGATTTTGAATCAACGCAAAGTAGTATTTGAAATGCAGGAAACTGAAAATCAAGAAGAAAGTTTAATGCCATAATAATGGCAACAAGTTCCGCAGTAAATATGGAAATATTCTTACCAAGGTGGTAACCTTTCTCTATATTTTAAGGATGGAATTATGAATGCTGAACCAGACAAATGATTGTCTAGTACAGAACCATCTGTATAAATTTTAAGATGATTTATATAAGTTTCATTTATATGTGACTTAACATACGTTGGCAGCAAGGGTCCATCACTTTTTTAAAAAACTTGTATGGTCTATGTCATAATTTGCTCTACTAAGTTCCCATTCCGGGATAGTGCTAAAAGACACCCGAGGAGCTACGTTTTCAGGTGCAGTGCCTGCTTTTGTAAATAAGTCAGATGTGTATGAGGCTATCGATTTTAGAGAATCGATTTTTTGTGCCCGTTTGGAAAAATTTATTTCTGATTTTAATTCAGTTTCACTGGTATTAAGATTTTGTAGTGTATGACTTCTTAAAATATATTTGCACATGCAAGTTTCATATTTTCTTCAAAAGGCAATATTCCGATCTCCATATAAGTTCTTAAAGTTGATGTATGAACTGGGACACCAAGAGCTATCTTGTAAGCTTTACTATCGATACTCTGCAACTTTTTAATTAAACATTTGGGGCTGAAAAAAATGTCTCCTGGGCATAGGATAATTTTGATCGTACAAGTGCAGTAGCTAAATGTGTTAATACTTTACTGTCTTTACCCCATGACTGTTGACTCACCATTTTCAAAAAATTTAAAGTTTTCTTAGCTTTTGTTAGAATAGTTTGTATGTGATAATTCCAGCTCAATTTAGAAGTTAAATTTACTCCTAAAAATTTTTACGATTTTTTTATATTCAAGGCACAATCCATCTATTTGAAATGAAGGCAGAGGATTAGGATCATAACCAGTATCAGCAAGTGCATGCTTACATGTATGTATGTCTGTATGTGTGTGTGTGTGTGTGTGTGTGTGTGTGTGTGTGTGTGTGTGTGTGTGTGTGTGTGTGTGTGTGTGCATGAGTGTGTGTATTTGTGTGAGTGTGTGTGTGTAAATTTGTATTTGTGTGTATATGTATTTGTGTGTATTTGTGAGTGTGTGTGTGTGTGTGTATGTGTGTGTGTGTGCATGTGTGCCATGCGCATGCATACTTGCAAGTGTATATGTGTGCTGTGCCACCACCTGCCCATGC
>JADBJO010000126.1:733764-778764 GCA_016801955.1 Conus betulinus | reverse complement strand
GGTAGGGAAGTTTAGTTCTGAAATAAGTATAGAACTAAAGATCATGTATACTCAATTGCAGGCCACCATGCCCAGCAATGTTGCCATCATGCAAGCACCAACATTCCTAATACGTTGTGAATTGTGAGTTTTGTTATACGGAAGTTATTTTTCGTATTGTTTCAACTGGCTTTTTCTATGAGATTTATATAGTCAAGAGGATCTAATTGTTCCCGAAGTTGGAGTATGGCTGCCTTAATGGCAGGATAAAAAACGGTCATACATACAAAACTCCACTCCCTTTGTTGGGTATATGGGGTTAATCCTCCTTGCCTGTCTATACAGGGAGTGTCCGCAGGAGTATCAGCCTGCGTACGCGAAAAAAAAAAAAAAGAAAAAAAAAATCTCATTCAAAAGAAGAAAACAAAAACGTGAATGGTACTCTAAAAGTGTGCCACGTAACGTTCACAAAGAAATTGACGATGTTCCCTTTCTGCGTCTACACGTATTCACTCTTAATGATGACGAACGCTTGCACTTTTCAAATAGCCCAATGATCAAGTTTACGCCAGTGTAGTGATTTCCAAAAGGGCGCTTGAAACTGACAATGTTTTTTTCTCACTATGTCAACAAGCACTCGTTTTCAATTGAGACGAACGCTTTCACTTTCAAATGGGCCAAAGATCGTTTTCAGGAATGTAAGCTTACTGATGTTCACACAGGCGCTTGTGATCCCCGTAAAAAAACAAACAAACAAACAAACAAAAAAAAAAACAAAAAAAACTTTCAAACCGGATGCTGTACAGTCTTTCACTTTTCAAATGGGTTGAGCATTAACATTACGAAACTTTCATAGTGATTTTAATGTGATTCATGGGATCCCGCAAATTTGGTCCAAGGGAGTTAAGATAGTCACGTGCAAGTGATTGGCTATGTACAGGCGATTTCTGACATGCTAGTCCACTGTCATTAGAATATCACGCACAATACATGTATGTTATCAATAAGCTGGTGCTCGAAACATTAGTTTCTGTATATGCCTTGAATGTTTTGCATCACACTCACATCTCTCCTTGGGCTTAAAAAGACGTGCTATTGTCCAGAGGGCATGTGAACATGATGAACTCGATTGCAGTCTCTGACCAGAATGGACCCGCACATGACCATCTCCTTCCGAAACGATCATCATATATAATTTTTTATATTGACGATGATGATAATGATATTGATAACACTAGTGAAATTGATAATAATGATCATAAAATCATCATCATCATCATCATCAAATATTTGTGATCGTTCATGCTCTGCTCCCATGGTGACCTTGGTTTTTTGTTTGTTTGTTTTTTGGTTTGTTTGTTTCTTGTCTTTTGTTTTGTATTATAACGTTCCATCTCCATGTCAGTGTTGATTTTTGTGACAGCCTTCCTTACTGATGAAGAAGTTCATGGATTGGGTAGCTATTTGTCGTTGCATGGACGTTGTGAAACCCAAGTGTGTAAGGGCACTCACAAGGCCAGCTACAGCCACGTCTAAGCTACTTCTGTTGTCAGTAGGCATCTTAGAAGGGGGAGTCTTGCGTTCGTTTTGTCCAGAAAAGGCACCACCATAGTGATTCAGCAATTCATGGAGAAGAGACTTGGATGCAGAGAGGAAGAGAGCGGGCGGTGGGAGGTGAAGGGTAGGCCTACCATTGTGAAGCATCTCACCTGTGCTCAGGATGGGAGATGCCAGGTAGGCCCACTCTTCTGAAACATCTCATCATTGGTAAGGATAGGAGATACCTGGTAGGCCTACTCTTCTGAAACATCTCATCATTGGTAAGGATAGGAGATACCTGGTAGGCCTACTCTTCTGAAACATCTCATCACTGGTAAGGATAGGAGATACCTGGTAGGCCCACTCTTCTGAAACATCTCATCACTGGTAAGGATAGGAGATTCTATGTGGGCCTACTCTACTGAAGTGTCTCACCTTCACTTCGTGCATCTTCTCTAGCAGTTCTGCTGTCAGGAACCATGCCTTGATTGCTTACTGGAACTACAGCTTTCGAGGACCCACGATTTAAAACCACAGGAGCAAAACGTTTATTTATTTATTCATGAAGATAATTGTTACTTTGTTTAAGTCTTTGCTGTGTGCTGATTGAACAAATGTGTTTTATAAAGTCTAATCCGTGAATTGAATGGAGAGCCTGCTTTGTTCATTGAACAAAACGTGACATTTAGAACGCATTTTGAGAGAGAGAGAGAGAGAGAGAGAGAGAGAGAGAGAGGGAGAGAGAGAGAGAGAGAGAGAGAGAGGATCATTTATTCATGATATCACTGCACTCATCAAGGGATGTGGGAATTTTCAGAGTACAAAAATAGGGCACATAGGTATTAACATGTTCGAGTGTAGATAGCCTGAATGATAGACATATTGGAGAGAGAGAGAGAGAGAGAGAGAGAGAGAGAGAGAGAGAGAGAGAGAGAGAGAGAGAGATGTGTGAGCACGCGCAACTCCAGTTTATAGAGCTCGGCAAATATGTCACAGACAGAACATGTGAACCAACACACACAAAAACACATAACTGCAGATGTTCAGTCATGCTTATCCGAGACTTAAGTGCACAGCAGATTGAATAACATATCCACAAAGTCACTGTTTTGCGTTGGAGCAAAACCCAGACTTCCCGTGCCTGTTGTGAATTATATGTTTGTGTAAGTATGTTCCCGAGTTCACCGAAGTGTACACACAGATATCCAATTACCTGTTAAACACACACACACACACCAAAAAAAACAGAACAAAAGAAAGAAGCACCTGCCAAACCCATCAGTCGAGTTTGTTGTGCACAGTTGTACAAGATACAGCTGTAAAATGTGAGCAAAATTTCCTTCGCTAATGGACCTTAGTTGGTAAGCAAACTCACACAAAAAGACACTTCTGTCATTTTAATGTTCAAAAACAACATATGCACTGCTTTGAGTGCATGTACTGCAAGGCAAAACCAGTCTCTGATCATTCATTTCTTTACTTATTATTTTTTTTTTTGTTAAGGAGGGTGTGGGGGGGGGGGAGGGGGGGGGGGGGGGGGGGGGGAAGGGTCATGCTACTGAAATGAATGGGAGGAGATAAGAGAGAGGGGTAGAGATGGTTGGTTTATTTTTCTGTTTTTTTATTCTTGCCCAGCTGCCAACGCAGGTTTCACTCAATGTGGTTGTCACATGGGAGAAAATACTACTCCCTCCATCACACACACACACACACACACACACACACACACACACACACACACACACACACGGAGGGAAAAGAAAGGCCATGTACAAAATACACATGTCTGGTACATGGTAGCTGACTGACGTCCTCCAAGCAGATCAAACTAGAGCGTGCACAAGACACCAGTCATTAAAAGAAGAATTGAAAAAAGAAAGGTTAAAAAAAAAAAAAAAAGGAAAGGAAGTAACAGTTTTAGATCACCATTATGCATGTTACTTATTTTTCCACGAGTCAAACATGACAAAACTATTCACAAAATTACGCGTCTTGCCTCTCTTCACCGAATGCTATTTGACAAAAAGTGTGTGTGTGTGTGTGTGTGTGTGTGTGTGTTGCAAAGGTCAAGCCTATTTTTACTCAGATTTGTAATGAAAAGGCTGCATACAAGCTTTATGTGTATGATGTCAAAACTTTGATGACTAATCATGGAAGTGAAGAACTGGCCATCTCCTTACTTCTTCTTTTCCATAGAGTGTCCACAATCAAGTTGATTATTATGACACTCGAGTGTGTATGACCGTTTTTATCCCGCCATAAAGGCAGCCATACTCCAGCTTTGGGGAAAGTACATGCTATGTGTAATGTGTCATCCATACCAACGGCCAAACTGGCCTTCTCTTTTGAAAGTTGTGATGGGGTTTTATGTGTGTGCAAGATGTTATGTGTGCGTTCACACACGAAACCTCGGTTTACAGCTTATTGGAAGGACTGTATGGGGAATGGAGTCAGAACCAATGTTAACTCTTAGGAAAAATCCCCCTGTACCGATACGGCCCGGTGGAGGTGCGAACCCGAAGATTACGCGTCCAATGCTCTACCAAACTGAGCTATTCCGGCCCAATAGTATCATGTCCTATACGATGAGTGCAACACCTGTGTTCATGCTCCATATACAAATCCAGTTTTCATAAGACCTTTTCCCAATTTTTGCATGTTGCCTAACTGCAAACAGTGCAGGCCAACAGCAAAAGTTTATGTGCCGAACAGTCACATTTTTAAAGCGACAGGATTTTAAAAAAAAAAAAAAGTCTAAGGGAAATAACTGTGATTAAACCACGACAATGATAATCTCCCTTCCCCGATTCTTATATGTTAACATTTAGACAGGGTGGTGCAATGGGGTAGTGGATTGGGGTAGATGAGGGATACATAAAGACAGACAGAATAAAAGAGTGAGAATTGAGAAGGGGAACGCGAAAGAGGAGGGTAATAGGGGTGGACAGAGACAACTGAGAGAGGACGGAGATGAGGGGAGAATAACAGTAGAATAGAAGATGAAAGTAAACAGAAGAGAGGTGGGGGGCGGTGGGGGGTCGGGGGGGGGGAAGGGGGGGGGGGGGGGGGGGGGGGGGGAGGGGGGACAGAGATAGAAGGGTAGAATAAAGTAGTGTGAGGACAGAGATAGATAGAAAGGTAGAAGAATAAAGTAGAATGAAACAGATGGAGACGAGACGAGAAGGAAAGGTAAGAGAGGAGGTCAAGGGAGAGAGAAGAGACAATGGCAAGAAGATGGACGGAGGTAAGAGGACTGAATAAGCAGAAAGGAAGAGAGCAAGGGTAAAATAAAGCAGAAAGAGAGGGAGATGAAGGGGAAGATCACATCACAGAGGAGAGGGATAGGGAACAGACAGGTAAGAAGACAGTAAGAAGACAGAGAGAAGAGGAAGAGGAAGAATACAGCAATACAGCAGTAAGGAAGGGGGAGGAAGGGGAAGATAAGAGAGGAGAGGGATGTGGGGGAAAGAAATGTTAAGAAAGACAGAGAGAAAGAGGGAGAATAAAGCAGAAAGAGAGGAAGGTTGTTCATAAAGCAGAGAGGAAGGTTGTTCATAAAGTAGAGAGGAAGGTTGTTCATAAAGCAGAAAAGGGGAAGAGTAAAAAAGCGGAGAAAATGACAGGAAGGGAGCGATAATAGAGAAGGATAGGGGAGAACAGAGAATTGTGAAACGACAGAGATAAGAGGGCAAAATACAGCAGAAACAAAGAGAGGAAGGTTGTTAATAAAACAGAAAGAAAGAAATGTTAATAAAGCAGCAGAGAGGAAGCAGGAGATAAGAGAGAAGAGGGATAGGAGGAGTCTAGAGACAATCCTAAGACAGAGGTAAGAGGGTAGAATAAAGCAGAAAAAGAAAAAGTGGGTGATGAAGGGGAGATAAGAGAGGAGAGGGGTGTGGGGGGAACAGACAGTGGTAAGAAGACAGACATAGGAGGGAAGAATAAAGCAAAAAGAGAGGAAGGGGAAGATAAGAGAGAAGAGAGATGGGAATGTATCTATCAGCTAGAAATCACGTGCAGTGTGGTCTCAAAACTTAGCGAATGTGGTGTAGCGTACATGGGCTAGTCTGCATGCAGTGATGTCTCCATGATGAAACTGAGGGAACAGACCATGGTGAGACAACAGAGGTAAAAAGGTAGAGAATAAAGTAGAAAAAAAACGGAGAAAACACTGCAACAGGTAAGGTACAAGAGGAAGGGGATGGGGAACAGCAGACGATGGTAAGATGATAGATTAGAGATAAGGGGGTTGAATAAAGCAGAAATGGAGAGGAGGTGAAGTGAGTGAGAACAAGAGAGAAAGGGGAACGGAGGAGGACGGACAGGAAAAAGAGTGACAGTAAGAGTTTGAGTATAAGTAAAACATAGACTGCTGAACGAAACAACAGACAAATCATTAAAACAGAAACAATGCGTTTTCAACCTACTGGGTCTTCTTCAGGCAGTACAAACAACATTCAAAACAATGGGAACAAAGAACAAACAATTTGTTTATCCTCTGGTTTGAAAATTATTTGTCCTCTTTAAAGTAGATCCAATAGGTTGAAACATGTTGTGTCTGTTTTTGTAATGTTTGTTCCTTTGTTTTGCTGTCAGGTTTCAATTTCTGCTTGCAGTTACTCCACTTTGATAGCTGTGAGTAAGGCAGCCCCGATTTCCTGACTGAAGAATCAAAGCATGCCAGACTGGGAAGATGGCACAACCTGTGATTATGTCAGAGCTGAAAGGGTCAAGGTATCCGCATTCTATCTTCAGGAGTTGATGTCCTAGCATGTAAACGAGTGTGTGTGTGTGTGTGCAGGTAGGTACAGAAATGTAGTTGATTGACTATGGAGTGTTGGTGAAAGCAATTGTAAAATGAAACATGTGCTATGAATTTTGTCTTTTGATTTTGCAAGTCTGGATTTCTAATATATCATTTTACATTGCCCGTACGTTGTTTTTCCATGTGGTATGCATTTTTTCTTTAGATTCTTCTTCTGGACTTCTGGTATATCATTTAACACAATTTTTGTTTCATGTGAAGTGCAAAAACCTTTGCTTAACACTGGAGATGTTGTATTATGTACACTCACTATTACACAATATACTTAACCCAAGATATCTCCCAAATCAATGACAGTCACATACACAATCACAAAGTCATATACACTCAGCACATGATACTCCAAGACTGCTATATTAACCTCCATACTCAACCGAGACACACACACAAGAAAATAAGGAACAAATGTACTTTAATCAGATAAATACAGCAACCATTAATTCACACCATTAATAAAAATAAACTACAGAAACAAATATTAAAAATAAATTTTCTAATATAAACCAACAAATTTCTCAAAAGCATTCCATCTCCACACACTGTGAGTCAGTCTGCTCCTCATGCAAACCCTTCCAAAGACATAGCATCCTCAAAAACAAAAAAACACCTCTGATACTACCACTGTATCATGGACCTTAAACAATGCTGATGGGAGAAGACTGGCTGATATCACAAGAAAAGCCAACAGCTGACAAAGCTTCACAATGTAAAACATGTTATTCGCGTCTCTGCCCCTGCGCTAGAGAGAAGGGAATCTGTTTCTAAAACTTGTGCATCTGCGAACTAAAAGAAATGGCTGAGTTTCCACACAAGAACCAAAATCATTTGAAAACAGCAGTTTTTTCATATTTTAAGTGTTTGCTTGTCATGTTGTCCAAATGTTGAAATGTGGGAACCTGCTAGACATCATTTCATGAAGACCATAAAGCTGTTATTTAGCAAAAAGTTCCTTGTTCTCACACACATACTCATTTTTGTTGCTGGTTAATCTAGATTACTACCGATACTGAATCATTTCATGCACAGAAATTTTTATACTTTCTTCTTTACTCTTCCCTCTGCCTCATTCTTTTCTCCTTTCTTCTCTTACAAGACCGAGTGATGAAAAACAAGTTTCCATCTTTGTAAAACAATAACAAATCAGCTTCAAGAAAAATCAAAAGCAAAAGAATATTAAAGAAGGTATCACATGCATTGGATGCAATGGATGCTTTTTTTTTTCACCACAATATACCGAAGGTGTTGTGACTGCTAACAACTTTTATTCCTAAAGCTTGCACAGGGGAGAGAACTATCAAGTGCATGGGTCTACATTTGCTTCACTGCCGCCAAAAGATGCATAGCAACACAAACAAAAGTCGTGCTGCGATAACTACAAAAATGCAATACTACTACCAAAGAAAAAACAAGAAAGTGCTTCCCAAGAAAAAACAAAGTATGAGTACAAAGTTAACCATTCAATTATCTTGTCGTCTTGATTAATGCAATATACACTTCTTAACTTCTCAAAAGAAACAAACAAACATGTAAACAAACAAAACATCCACAAGAAAATGTTGACCAAAACATCAACTATGGCAATGCAAGAACGAAAGTGCTTCCACCGGTACAACAGAAAAACTGTAGCTGTAAAGCAAGTAAAACACACTGAGAAGACAAACAGTCTCTTCCAACCACCGTCTGTTCACTTGTATAGAGAGCGAAACATTTCTGGCATTGCCAACGCAAAAGCTTATTGGACATTAAATCTCATGATTATAGTACAGGTGACAAAATCATCTGGTGTATACTGAATAAAGAAAGTACACCCAAACCCAACCATTCTCAATACAGAAAATAGCATCATACAAAAAAGAGGGGGCCAATATTTCTTTACAAAAACAAAAAAACCCCCCACTACCTCCCCTCACCCCCCCCCCCTCCCCCCCCCCCCCCCCCCCCAGGCCCTGACAGGTGCAGGTTTACCTATGTCACAAAATAAAGGTGCAGGTGAATCTGATGATGCTATACTGAATCAGTACGTTGAACCGATTAACTCACACACAAGCTCGCATCTGACAACAGGCCTGCTTCCTCTATCCCACCATGTATTATGCCTGTTGCATTACTGGAAGAATGAAAAAACGTGTGTTCAGAAATGGAAATCAACTCTTTTCTAAAAAAAAAAAACAGGTCACTATTTTGAGCCATGAATATATTTTCATATCCCCTTAAAATAACAAGTGCAAACCAAAGTTCAGCTGTTCATAGATTTTTTGCTAAAAATTTGAAGTCTTTCTATCCATGAGTTTATTTTTTTTTTTTTTCACAGTTTTTCAAAACTCAGTACCCCAATTTGGGCAGAAAAGTCCAATATAAACTTAGCAGTCAAGGCCACTTCTGTCACACGAAATACAGGAAAATGAAGGTTAATGAACAAGAAATACAGGAGTAGACAGAGGAAAGGAGAGGAAACAGGAGGATGGAGAGAAAGACGAAGAAGAATTCTTAGTACTGGCTACTTTTGATTTGAACTGCACTGAGAAACAACAATCCAGCAGCAGAGGAAATTGAACCAACTGCCCAGCAGCGCAAGGTTACAACTGAATCAACAATTTCACACACTGTGGAAAATGACAGCGTCGAAAATGATATAGCTTTCTCACATGTGAGAAAGCCGTCACTTCATCAGCAAGAGGGACTCATGTAGGTTAAAGGTCCATACCCCACCAATGGCCACATAACGGATGGGGATAACTATCCAAAAACACTGGGGAGAAAAAGATCAGTCATGTACTTCACCAACACCAGCATGTTATGATGGGCAAGAAAAAGGCCAGTTTTTGTGTTGCAGCTTCAGTGTGATCTGAACTTACAAAGACTGACAGCAAACTTGGTGCTACCACTGAGCCAATCGTAGACGTGTGAACTAAAACAGGATCCCAACAACGTTCCCGAACGTTCTCACGACCCCACTTGAGGAAAAGGGAGTACTTTCTTCTTCCATCATCCCTTCACTCGTTTACCTCCCCCCCCAAAGGAAGTGTCTTCAGCTGTACAGAAGCCTGTTGAAGAAATGTTAGCAAATACAAGAATAAGCATGTGGATAAGAAATCAAATATTACTGAGAAAAAGAAAAAGAGACACACCGAAAGAACGATTAAGTAAGTCAAATATTACTGAGAAAAAGAAAAAGAGACACACCCACAGAACGATGAATTGTAGGTTTTGTCAGTTCAGCCCAGAGACTGCGAAAGGTAAGTATTCGGGGGGAGGGGGGAAAAATCTAACTGACAAGAACGTCCAGTAAAAAGCGGAAGGTAAGCAAACACACCAGAAACAAGCAACTAAACACTCCAAAAAGTACAACTGTTCTCTCCGTCTGATTCAATACCACACAAACACACACACCCAGGTCTTTTCTTTTACACAACACCTAAATATAAACAAAAAACAAAAAGTGATACACCAAAGGTGAAGGTGATGAAACATGTGACCAGCTTTTCGTAACTGACCCATGTCTTCAGCATCTGTAACAAATGAATGCATGAACATGAATTAATAACAACAACCAGAAGAACTGCTAATCCAACAGCAAAGGAAATGACTGCATGGCTGCCAACCTTCAGGATGCAAAATAAGCAACGGTGCTCAGGGTGGGATGGGGGTGGGGAGGTAGGTTTGCAAAATGAATACCATGAAATAGGGCAGGAGAAGATGGGGGATGGAAGGTTTTGGGAAAGAGCGTTTCCTCCTTCCCTTCCTCAGAGTTGTGAAGGTTTGTTTCTTGTTTTTTTTTTTTTTTTCTTTTAACCCTCTCCCCTTCTTGCCTGAACATAAGATGCCCTCAACATGAAAGAGATTAGGAGCAACAACAGTGCTTGATGATCTTGTCGACATGCCCCATCCCACCAGAGAGATGTTGTAGCCCCTTACTATGGTCAGCGAATCCACCAGTGGCCAGCGTCGAGGTTTTTATCCATGTACTACTCAAACACATGTAGCAAATGAATGTCCCACTGAAACCAAGAAGGCTTGATCATGATTGATCATATGTTGGATCAGAACAGGAACTACTGAGCAGCAGTACGGTATCTCCTGTGGAGGGTGTGTAGAATTGATCCACGTGGACTGCCAGTGCCAGGATTATGACACACCTGAGTGTGACTGTTTACCACAAGTAACAGGCTGCATGGGAGTGGTGTTACTGGGGTGGCAAGGAAGATACGACAGAAAAAAATCCCCCCCGTCCCCCCCCTTTTAGAAATCCCTTAAAAATGAGATTTTCTGACAGGAGAGTACCTTGGTTTTTATATGCCTTCTACATCAATATCTTACTAACACACTGCAAAAGATTCCAGTCTATACATTTATTGTTATTTTCTACACATTTTCTTTTTTGTACTCATACAAATGCATCATGTCCACAGATATAACAGAAACTGGCAGTTCTGGATAGATTGAAGACTTACTAACGTTCAGCTTGGTAATCTCACTTCCTGCAGATTAAAAGGAACGTACATTACTACTGAAGAGCAAAATCTACCCTCCACTCACAACAAAACATTCACTTTTGCAGATTGTTGTACCACTTCTACAATGAGTCCTTTCTGCTTTCACTCTTATCATACTGAAGAACAAAATCCACCCGCACCCACACCAAACCGTTCTCTGGATGCATTTTCGAGCCTTCACTGCCTAAAACTGAAACACTGAAAAGAAAACAGATTCACACTTCAAAATTGAAAAAAAATACCCTCCCCCCCACCTCTCTCATCTATTTTTTTATTCCTGAGCCTTCACTGCAAATGAAAACATGCACTGCCATTTTCCTGTTGTACTGCGCATACTTTCTGCCTTCACTTGTACAATATGATGACAAACTCGTAAAATAACCGCCAGAATTACTGCCAGAGTGCACTGGCCAAATGAACAAGCCACACACCTTGTCCTTCAGTCATGCTGCTGCTGCCGCCAGCCCTACACCCACTCCAGCTGATGGGCGGCGAAGGAGATGGCATTCCCCAGGAGGAGCAGTTCTGCGACGTGGGCAGAGATTCCTCCGTACCGACGCTTCTCAGGTTCTGCCAGCAAAACATGTGCGGCTGCTTCAGGACACTTTCCGTCACACACTGCTTCCCTTTTAAGTACATCCAGGCTGAAACTAACCACCCTCTGCACTGTCTTGAGGGGCTCACAATCACAGACTGAAAAGGATGCTCCAGTCTTGAATAAATGTTAATGTGTTGGTTTCTGTTAATTTGTGCTTGTTCATTTCTCCAGTTGTTGTTGCCGTGTAGATGTGTCCACTATGGGGTATACAGGAAAGCTTGGAACATCCTCTTTTTGGGGATGCTTCCTTGTTTGTTCTGTGTGCTCTGTGCTGTCATGTCTGCCAGGCGATTCGGTGTTGTAAGCAGCATTCCTCTGGAGTCATGGGTATTTATTTCATCATCGAAGAAAGGATTACCCTACTTTGAGAGTATCATCTTTCTCTCGGGACTTTTTGCAACTTCCAGCTTTTCCTGAAAGAATGTTTAAACGTCAACAGGATAGGGACGTGGCGATCCTTTGAAAAAAACTCAACTTATTATTATTTTTTTTTTTTCAAACTTTCTCTCTGTCTTTCTGTGTCCTTTTCTTTTTCTACTCTACCAATATTCTTGTGCTACACTCATTCTGCTACAAACTTGTTCTGCTGCTTAACCACATTTTCAAAACCAGGTCACCAGATACCAAGATCAAGACCTATCTAATGCAAACATATAACTGTTCCTCAAGACAGTTCTAACAACTATTAAAGCTGAAGATTACGAACATCAGTGACACAAAATGTTTTCAATTTATTGTCATTTGGGGGCCAGAATAGCTCAGTTGGTAAAGCGCTGGACGTGATCTTGGGGTTGCGGGTTCGAATTTCAGTACAGGGGGATTTTTCCTCGGAGTTAACATTGGTTCTGACTCCATTCCCCACACAGTCCTTTGAATGAGACTATGAACCGATGTTCCATGTGTGAACGCACGCACAACATCTTGCACACACATAAAATCACATCACCAACTTTCAGAGGAGACGGCCAGTTTGGCCGCAGGTATGGATGACATGTTACACATAGAATGCACCTTCACCGAAGATGGAGTATGACTGCCTTAATGGCGGGATAAAAAATGGTCATACACACAAAACTCCACTGCCTGTCTATACAGGGAGTGTCACAGGAGTATCAGCCTGCGTATGCAGAAAGAAAGAAATTATTATTTCAGCAAAAGTGTTTGTCTATAGATACAAATTTACAAAATATGCACAAAGCATAATGCTTTCACACAATAATGGAGAAGCAGATACAAAACTGAACTATATAGCACAGAGACCGAACAGCTTTGATTTCTCGTGGAACTCTCATAAACCAATGCTTCAACACTCACACAGTTAAAAACTTTCCATTGTGACGCTACAACTAAATATATCCCAATCTCCTCACTGTGGATACAGTGAAATAAGTGAGAGAGCTGCATTGTAAATCACTTAAGATTTGCATAGGTTTTATTCAATCTTTTGACTGTTTCCACATTTGCAATTGCTATTTGAACTTTCCGTGCGTGAGTGCGTGCGTGCGTGCCTGTGCCTGTGTGTGTGTGTGTGTGTGTGAGTGTGTGTGCGTGTGTGATATGTTTTATTGGACAAAAAAAAAAGAAAAAAAAAAAAAAAAAAGAAAATGACACTCACCTCCTGTGTAGTAGTAACCCAAGGCAAAGGCCACACGACTGAGCAGATACATACACACCAACTCCAGCTGTTATTTTCTGCATGCACAGAATAAGTAATACCATTATTAGCATTTACACATACTGTCAAGTTCCCAGCGCATACGCTAAAATCTTCATAGTTGAAGCATACAAAAGTCTGAAGGCAGGACAAGACTTGCCTCTTTATTGACAACTGTCACCGTTTCAATGAAGCCAGAATAAGGTCCTATTCTCCCCCCCCCCCTTCCCTTGGAGAGCGCAATCACAACGGTAAGTCTCCATGACCTTACCAACATGGAAGATTTCTACGCAATCTCACAACAGTTAAGTCTCCATGACCTTACCGACATGGAAGATTTCCATGCTATCTCACAACAGGCAAGTCTCCATGACCTCACTGACATGGAAGATTTCCACACTATCTCCCAACAGGCAAGTCTCCATGACCTCACTGACATGGAAGATTTCCAAGCTATCTCACAACAGGCAAGTCTCCATGACCTCACTGACATGGAAGATTTCCAAGCTATCTCGCAACAGGTAAGTCTCCATGACCTCACTGACATGGAAGATTTCCACGCTATCTCACAACAGGCAAGTCTCCATGACCTCACTGACATGGAAGATTTCCACGCTATCCCACAACAGGCAAGTCTCCATGACCTCACTGACATGGAAGATTTCCACGCTATCTCACAACAGGCAAGTCTCCATGACCTCACTGACATGGAAGATTTCCACGCAATCTCACAACAGGCAAGTCTCCATGACCTCACTGACATGGAAGATTTCCACGCTATCTCACAACAGGGAAGTTTCCATGACCTAACTGACATGGAAGATTTCCACGCTATCTCACAACAGGCAAGTCTACATGACCTCACTGACATGGAAGATTTCCATGCTATCTCACAACAGGTAAATCTCCATGACCTTACCGACATGGAAGATTTCTAAGCTATCTCACAACAGGCAAGTCTCCATGACCTCACTGACATGGAAGATTTCCACGCTATCTCACAACAGGTAAGTCTCCATGACCTTACTGACATGGAAGATTTCTAAGCTATCTCACAACAGGCAAGTCTCCATGACCTCACCGACATGGAAGATTTCCACGCTATCTCACAACTGGCAAAATGGTGAGCAAAACTGAAAGTGAGGTGACTTTGACAGCACAGCATGTAGGACAAAAAAAAAAAAACTGGACTTCTCCCCTTTATAACCCAGTCTACTCCACAACCACACACACACAACGTGCAACACATACACACACATACACATTCCACACACACAACATACATACACACACATAAAACAAACACCACACACACACACACACACACACACACACACACACACACACACACACAGACTTACAGGGTACTGCAATCCTCCAAGGAACAGAAGCATGAGGAACTGGCCCTGGTTCTCAAGACTGCAATCAACACACAACGCTCATGACCACTGACCTCACACTGATTGGTGGATCAAACTTTCAAACTTAAAAATAAAGTACACCAAACAAGTACCCACCATGTCACAGTGGTGTATGTGAAAGGATCTGAAGGGGAGTGAAAAAAAAAACAAACAAACCCACACACACACACAACTCCTAGCCCCACATCTTTTCTCTCTCAAAAAAAAAGAAAAAAAAACAAAACAGATTGCAGTTCTCTGATCAATTTTCATTGAAAACTGCACTGGCATCAGATCCCTGAGAATGTTACAGTGCTTCTGAATTAGTTTCCCAGCAGACAAAAGAACCATGTGGACAAACTTGCTAAAGACAAACAAAAACAAACAAATGGCAATACCACATCAGGAGATAATGACATGAGACGATAGCATTAGAAGAAAAACTCCCCAGAAAAACAACCAGATGAAGCAGCCTGAGCCCGGCTGGCCCAATGAATAAAGCACTGCTCTCTTCATATCAGCATTAAGACCAACATTTCAGGTGTAGAGGTGGTATGGGTGAAGGGAAACCCTGCTCTTTACGAAACTGGAACCACAGACCTGAGAACCGTTTGCTTTCTGGAGGGCAGCATCATTCAGTGGGCCGCCATTCCTAGAGAAGGACCACCGACAATGACGTGAGGAGCTTTGACTTTGCACAGGGAGCAAACTTGTCACAGAAAGAAACAGTAACGGCCTGGCCAGATGATGAGGAAGCTCATTCACAGCGCCACAAGTCAGCTCACATTGGACCTTGCAGGAAAACAGAGCACAGACTACCTTGAGGGGACATCTACACATTGAGCCCACAGAGGTGAGCTACAGACCAGACCTGTGCTGACTGTCCAGGCCACACTAAAATAAAGATCTGTCGCCTTTTCTTTTTCCTCCTCCTCGAGAGCTTTGGATCAAAGGAGGCAAGGGATGTAACATTCAATCAATGATGCACAAACACATACAACGCACACATATAAATTTACACAATGTCTCCCATGCACTAAGACATTCTAAGAAAAGAGGGTTCACTGCTTACTGGTTAGACTGAACCTTTCAAGTTTTGTCAATTTACATTGTAGTTGACAATGACCCCAAAGCCATTCATTATGTGCCGTGAACACCATAGTCATAGCACAAAAGCGATCCCAAAACACTCAGTTTTGGCCCATTTTAATTGATTTTCTAAAAAAAAGTTTCAGCCAACAATGATTTCATTTCTGTGCACAGTAGTCCTTTAGATTTTATATGATATATGCTACAGAAGTCAAAATCATCAATAACAGTAGTCTTTTAGATTTTATATGATATATGCTACAAATGTCAAAATAATGAACAATAGCAGTCTTTTAGATTTTCTATGGTATATGCTACATAAGTCAAAATAATGAACAATAGTAGTCTTTTAGATTTTCTATGGTAAATGTTACACAAGTCAAAATAATGAACAATAGCAGTCTTCTAGATTTTATATGGTATGTGCTACATAAGTCAAAATAATGAACAATAGTAATCTTTTAGATTTTATATGATATATGCTACAAAAGTCAAAATTACTAACAGTGTGCTTGTTTGCTGGAACTGAAAATCATCTACATTCTTCAAAATAATTTGTTTCATTTCTGTGACTTGCAGTCAGCAGACAGGTATGGATTAGTTGATTTCTCTTCTAACTGACCAATGAAACTGTACAACTGGTTTGCTGTTCTAGTGTATACAATTAGGAAGAAAGGATGAAACATGTAATCCCATCCTGGTCATTCAGATTCCTCTGAAATTCATACAGACAGACAGACAGACAGACAGACACAGACAGACAGACAGACAGACACACACAACTTGCTACCCACGTGTTCTGGTGTGCTCTCTGGATGCAGTTGAATTCTTTACTGGAACAGTACATTTCTGGGTACTGCAAGACAATATGAAATAAGATTAGCCGCCATCAACAACAGCAGGCACTAAAAAGCAAACTACACAAAATCAACTACACTATCTTAAGAAATAAAAAACAACTGAATCTCCCACCTCCATTCTCCATAACCGCTAAAATAAAATGAATATTACAAAAGTGACTTGACCATTAATGTCACATCACTCTAGATGCATCTGGATCTTTTTTTTTTCCCCCTGTATTAGAGGACCTTGGTATTCTTTAAATTTAATACTCACAAGAGGTTAGTTACTCTCTACATCATTCGTACCACAGGAAAGTCTTCAAGACATTAGATGTTTGACCAAAAGCTTCAATACCTGTTGTCAGAAACATATCAACAGAACCAACATCACACCATGCCTCTAAAAATAAAAGAAGTAAGCTGATTTAAAATTGGTCTTTTGATCCTGTTAAGTTGTTAAGACAAGCAGTTTTTATGTTCTTACTCTTTGTTCCTTCAATCATGAATGCCCCAATGTGCCCTGACAGTCCTGGACCATGAAGCTAAAGCTACAATGTGTCGGTTGCAAAAGGCTGTGTCCAGGGGCCCCTAGCAAGTTCAAATCTACCCAAGATAAAAAAGCAGCACTTTTCCCCCCTTTTTTCCTGTTGGTACCTCCTATCTCTAGTTTCAGCACAGTCTGGGGTTTAGCAGTCATCCCCCCCCCCCCCCCCCCCCCCCCCCCTCTCCCTGTGAAGACTGTCAGATATGTTGACCTGGGTCCCTCATTTTGAAAACGGACCCTTCCGTCTTCAAAAGCAGCGAGTCACTTACCCCTACTCCCCCAAAACAATGTAATGCACTGTGATTTATCCCATCAACCTCTGGCCCACAAAGCAAGCAAACATACTCAAAAACGTCTGTTTTCTTTCTCTGGTACCTGATTTACAAATACAGGTAAGATTTACCATGACCGTCTTGATTTTGGTGGCAGTTAACGCAACTGCAGATGGGTATCAGTCATTTTTAAAAGACATTGTTCACTATATTTATTTAGTTGTATTTTGCACACACACACACACACACACACAGAGTTGTATTTTACAGAGAGAGAGAGAGAGAGAGAGAGAGAGAGAGAGAGAGTATTTTACACAGAGAGAGAGAGAGAGAGAGAGAGAGAGAGAGAGGAGAGAGAGAGAAAGAGAGAGAGAGAGAGAGAGAGTTGTATTTTACAGAAAGAAAGAGAAAGAGAGAGAGCAGAGGCAGGGCAGGAAGAGGGAGAGAGAGTGACAGACAGAGAGATGGAAGCGGAAAAGGGGTGGGGACTGAGACTTTTAACCAACACATATATCACGCACACAAACATGACTGTCCTTCATGGAATGAGAAGTGAAGCAACTCACAGGGACATCAAATCGTTTGCGGGCTCTGGAGACGTTGATGGCCAACCACATGTTGACGAAGGTGTTGCCCACGCAGCCCACCAACACCACATAGCCATAGCCCTCCGGCAGACTGCTAGCAAACTTGGACATGAACCCCATGGCTGTGTCTTCTAAGGGAGCGAATGCAGTCACAATCTGCAAGGGACAAATCGTTGTGATGATGGATGCAATGTTTACAAAGAACTGATAGTGACGAGGAAGGAGGGGAGGCGGGGGTGGGGGTGGGGGGGGAGGGGGCTTGACCGAGCAACGAATTTGACCATGACACCCCTCAACTAGGACATTGCTTCCGATGACTCTGATCCCTGAACTTTATGGCTTTTCTTCAAACGAACTTTAAAGAACGCACACTGGGAGTGCGACTCTAGAAGGGATTCTTCTCGTTTTTGGAGCCTTATCCGATAAGTTATCGTGTTAGGCCTAAAGTGTTTCTTTTCTTTACTGCAACGAAACAGTTCTTGACGGAAAGAATTTAATCTGGACGATTATGACAGTAATGAACGGTTTTCGATCGATGGTCATCATCGGAAGAAGAAGAAGAAGAAGAAAGAAGAGTGAACCAAACAAAATTTCCCATAATCTCTCATTATTCAAACGATGATGAAACGCAGTTCTTCAGCTGCACATAACCGGCAAACAGCAAAGGTCGTTCAAGTCATGAACTAAACCGTGAACCAATCCGGTGTAATAACAAATTATTTTTTTTTTTCCTCTCTAAAACCAGTAATGAACGATGCTTCCCATTTCACGCTTTCGACAAAAGCTTGTGTTCTGACAGAAAAGCAACCATGCAGTCTATTTTTAACGCCAAAGGAGATAAAACCTGCGAAGTGTTATGCTCTTGCAGGACATCACGTACCTCACTCTGTCGCCAAACGATGGAGGACGCGAACTCTGACACAAGGAAGTACTCGCGCATTGGGTGGTTTACGCGGAACGTTTGCAGAGTGATTTCCCTTGCGAAAAAAAAAAAAAGATAATTATTACTGGATGTGTTTGTGTATTAGGCCACAAGCCTCAATCAGGATTTTGCACTAAACTGCTATGTAATTCATATAACATGTTGAGGCCCACCATCAATTTGAGCCAGTATTTAATGTCAAACTGATAACTCAAAAGAACAACTCTCCACCAATTATTTTCTTTGTTTGGGAGATTTTCACTGATGAAATCACAATCTTCAAATGCATTACCTTTCCTTTAGCTGATGTCACATTTCAGGTCTTTGCACTCACCCGTGACCCTGTCTTTGCACCAGCAGGAAGCGCCCAAATAGTCCTATTCATTTCATTTTAATCTGTCTGCTTGAATCCACCTGGCTTGTATCTTGATGGCCACATGAAAGAAAATGAGGAGAATCAACTCTCAGACACAATCAAAATTCTCTAAACAATCTAATTATGCCAGTATGTAAAGACCTGATTCCTTAGCAAGGCCTTGGCGCATTAATTTTTGGTGTGCAGAACAACTTGTCCCCAACAGCACTTGCAGAAGAGATGTTGAACTACTCCAACCATCCGGAAGTATAGTTCTTTCATCCACTTATCAGCTGCAGTGGCGCACTAATTTACATCTTGGATTCTGGGTTGGGAGGTTTTGGATTCATTTCCTGTCAGCCACATTTCTTTGTGGGATTTTTTCTGCTCTGACCAGTGCTAATACACAGATGATGAGTTTGCTTTGGGCTCAAATAGACAGACAGGAACCATACAGGTGAGCTTCATCAAGTGACAAAATAGAGCACATTGCCATCTTTGTCATTATCCCTTATGACAGTATAAAAAGTATGAAGTCATGTACTCCTTCATACCCTGTCACCAGAATGTCCTTCCTTCAAACTTCCACTCCATAGCAGTGCTGTGATGAGTTCATACCAGATCTACTTGCAAAGTGAGGTGACTGCAGGCAGACATCTAAATAATTGTGAAAAATTACTGCTATAGCTTCGCCCCCAAAACATGACAAACAAATCACAAGACAAAACATGACACATTTTGATCTCGTAGGTCTTCTTCAGGCAAGACACACCACACTCAGGACAACGAAAATGAACGAGCAATCACTTATCTTCATCCATGAACATCTTACCTGAAGAAGACCTAAGAAGTTAAAAAGCATTGTGTTTTGTGTTGTGATTTGTCAACGTTTTTTAGGCGGAGCTTTAGCTGTAATTTTTCACACTTGAGCTCATACCAGTCTTCAATGTCAGCAAGATAAAGGTAACTGTCAATGAATGTATGGGACCCTCCAGAGAGGGATGCTAACTTAACATTTGCTACATGGAATGCTCCCTGTGGACTGCTGCTGGTACCAGGGTTGCAATGAGGCAGACCTAAGTGTGGCTGTACTCATGGTGATAGAGTGAGCACAAGGGAACAGCACCACTGAAGAAAAAAGTAGAGGATCTGGATGTGTAGTAGTGGTGAACCTCCCCAGCCAGAGCGGTGGACAGTGGAGTACTCCAGATGTAGAGGTTAGCCATGAAATAGCCAGACTTGAATGGATGAATGTGTCGGGAACAAAGTAACCAATGGGCTTCTACTTTCAATTTCATTCTAGCCCAGATGTACACAGGGCCAAATGATTCTTCTAACAGGATAGGCAAGGAAACAGATGACGTTGCTGTTCTCAAGAAACCCCCCATGTATTAAAACACTGGTGCATCATGAAGAGAGTTGTGCGACAAGCTCTACCCTGGGAAAGAAACACCCATCAAGCCTCCCGTCTCTCCCCCGCACACCTTTGCTTACAGTGTAGGAGGTATGGGCCACGAACTGAACATAACCGCCAAACTCCTGCAGTCAAAATCCCAGGAACAAGGGGAAGGAGGGAGAGGGGGTGGAAAGAAGAGGGGGCAGTTCCATTTTTTACTGGAAGCCTCATAAGGCCTTCATGTATCAGTTGACAGATGTGTGCAGTTTGGAAAAGAAAATGCACTTACTGTCCATGTAACTACCAACATTCACATAACATCATTTAGTCTTTACTCTGCTACATTTTATCATCCATATTAAAAAACAAAAAAAACAAAAAAAAAAAAAAAAACAAAAAGCAACCCCCACATTTTTAGACAAAATTGGGGAAACTCTGGATTTATTTAACTAAATTCAGGATTTCAGCAATAATTTCTGAATAAGGGAAATTCCAGAAAGATAGGGGAGGGTTGGCAGCTATGGTTAAAGACATGGGAACTAACTTTCTAGGGTCATGAGATGAAAAGTCACTGTCAGAATCGAGAATTTATGCCAATAGGTTGCATGCAGTTTAAATGCGTGCTGTGTGCTCTGTGCACTTGGAAAGATGCAGCAATTTCATAGATCCTGGTCGCGCATATTCCACGTTTGTAAAATCCGTCTCAGAAAATGTTGTCTCTGCCATGGTGAAAAGACAAGGTGTGATTCTAAAGATTTTTCTAGACTTCTGTACTCTTAAATTGACCAACAAGTTTCTTCTTCATCCAAGTTGTCAACTTCTCTTGCTCTGACACATAGGTGTGAGAGCAGCACCTCTTGTTTGAATGAGCTCTTTTCTGATTGGTGGAGTCAAATGTTTTACACATACACTGTACTTAAACCTGAGTAGATGGAACAATAAATCCCGACAAAAAAAACAACACAAAACAGTATCACAAGCGTCAGCTAAGCCTGTGAGTTGGCACCTGAAGTGAAGATGCTGTTAACCAGAATAACAATTCTGATGTACATATGCAAGACTCTTGCGAGGGACATTGAAGTCTAAAACATTGAGATACTGCTCCTTATGTGACATGTGACAAACCACGGTAATTTTCCTTGGATAGTGTTATTCAATCATTGTCTTTGAATTATTCAAAACATAGCCAAGAAACTGTTGAAAAGAAATAACAAAAACAAAGCGTAACCACATAGCTATAGCTTTTCTTGAGAGGGGGGAGAAGGGTGAGGGGAGGGGGGGGGGGAGATTTTTGTGTGTGTGTGTGTATGCCTACAAGTGTTTCTGATTATTACGCATGTACAAGCATATGCGCAAACTTTTATTTGTGTGAACAAGAATGTTTTTTTTTTGAAAATATATAAATGTATGCACATCAGAATGTATGTATGTGTATCTGTGGGAGAGAGGGGATGGAGGACAGCGGAATGTTGGGTGTTTGGGTGTGGGTGTGTGCTAATGAGCACTATTTTGTGCACATTTTTTTTTGTGTGTAGTGTATATAATGTTTCCTTTCTGCTCATTTTTATCTTACTATTTTTTTACATTAAACTTTAACAGTTCCTTGTTCTGTATATTTGTACCTATTCATCTTCACTTTCGAGCCAGAGATATATATTCATATCACAAAACAAATATAATACAAGCATACAGCCTTTTATACAAATACAGCCTTATGATAAGGGCCTACATCCAAATCATTTGGATTAAAAAATTACAACTACACACTAATAATCCATTCTGTCTAAACAATATTCTCAGTATAAAAATATTACATGTATAACTTTATGCTGGAATAGCTTTAGGACAAAAAAAAGTGCAGAATAAGCAAGACCTTTGCATAGAAGATCTACATCAGTAATGCATAGTAAAACACTGCATTTGACATTGGATACCTGTAAAATCTAAATCGACTTAATTGGTGTACATATTAACGTGAATAACAGAATGATATGAAAAATAACAGGTAAGATGGAATGAGAGATGTAGGTGGGATGGAAAAGAAGATGAAGTCTAAAATTCTCTCAAAATATTCTCATTTGATTGCATTTTTTTTTAAAAACACAAAAAAGCATGTACGCATTTGAAAAAAAAAAAACAAGAGAGGAGAGAGAGAGAGAGAGAGAGAGAGAGAGAGAGAGAGAGAGAGAGAGAGAGAGAGGGAGAGAGAGAGATAGAGACACAGGCAGCTTATAATCCATGCACATGCTTTCCTACAACCCCCATCCCTCCCTCCCTTACCACCCTCCTTCCTGCTACTTTGATTTTGTTTGTTTGTTTACATTTTCCAACTACACTCCATTCAGGTTACTGAAATTACAGTAGGCTGAACAGATGAGTATCACACACACCAATGCCCTCATCAAAATGGACTGCTTAATAAATACAGAGCACCGCTTACATACATAATCCAGACGAACTCTACAGATGAAAAACAGAAAATGTAGAACAAAGGACACATTTCTTCACAAAGAGAAATAAACAGAAAAAAAGGGGGGAAGGACAACTATAACAAAGCCCAAAAGAACATAAACATCAAAGCACCATACACTGTTGTGAATTTGTATCTGTCAACTGTAATGTCCACTACATTCTTTTCTCCCTAAAATCATCATAATCATTGTTTCATGGCAGCAGGTTGCATGGGTGGTGTGAGGGAGGTTTGCCCTGTCAGGAATCTCCACACTTCTCAGTCATGGGCAACAGAGTAGAGGAACTCTAATCAGCCCCACCCTTCATGTTGCCCATCAAGGAGTTCTTCAGTCTGCCTGTGGGACATCTACTCAGCACTGAACCCGGCTGAATAACCTTGGACATGGAGGCATAAAATGCATGCCTGAACCTGGCAGGCTAAGAGTTCTTGATAGTGGCAAGGAGAGGCTTGTGTCAGCATGTATGTGCATTTTACTGCCGGACAGTCATCTGTCTTATGTTCCTTGAATGAGATGGAGATCTCTGAAGTGTTCATACTCAAATGGCTTGAGTTTTCATGTAAAGCTTGTAATCAGACTCCACACACAGGGTTTTCATTCAAGGTTTGTAATCTGAGTCCACATACACCTGTGGAGAAGGATGGATCTTACTAAGGACTTGCAGAGTTCGATCTTCGCTGGGAAGCTGATTGTGCTGGTTTGCCAGATGACGCAGAGTGTTGTCATGGCCAACACAGCCATGGCAAGCTTTAAATCTTTTTTTTGGTAACTATATTTGTCCTTCATCTGAATGGAGGACCCTATTCTGAAATTTGTGTTCAAAAACAAACAAAACATCTCCACCCTTTTTTTCAATGTTAATACCTTTCTATTCTCTGTATATACACATATAATCTCTCTCTCTCTCTATTTTCCTATTTATCTCTCTCTCTCTCCCTCTGGAGTTTCCAGTCCAGAGGAAGGTCCCCCCCCCCCCCCCCCCCCCCCCCCCCAAAGGACCGAAGTCTTGACAAACAAAAAAGAACAAAGATCAAGAACATTTGTGGTGCTATTCTTTCTTTTATCCATTTATCTATATATATATATATATGTGTGTGTGTGTGTGTGTGTGTGTGTGTGTGTGTGTGTGTGTGTGTGGTGTGTGTGTGTGTGTGTGTGTGTGTGTGTGTGTGTGTGCATGTGTGTGTATATGTGTGTGTGTGTGTGTGTGTATAGAGAGTGAGAGAGAGAGAGAGAGAGAGAGAGAGAGAGAGAGAGAGAGAGAGAGAGAGAGAGAGAGAGAGAGAGAGATTACATGGTAATTATTGCTGTATCTTGCACACCAAAAAACATAAGCTGTGCAAGTAAAAGTGGATCAATAGTCTGAGTAAAACACTGATTATACATATACAAAAAAAGTGCTGCAAGACACTGGAATGCAACACTGCAACACCTTTTAAAATTTTTATAAGTTAAAAAAAAAACCAATATACACATAACATACATCATTGTTTATACAGCTACACTGGAAAAGAGACAAGCACATACAATCAGAAGCCCTCTTTACATACAAAAAAAAAACAAAACCATAATAACAAAGCACACTACCCACATTTCAATGTATCTCTCTCTCTCTCACTTTCCCTCTCTCTCATCCCCCCTCCCCTCCCTCCCACACACACACACACACACACACACACACACACACACTGACACATCTCCATCACAATATACGATGACAGGTTACCAGAACTAGTTAAAAAAAAACAACCAAACCAAACCAAATAAACTTAAAAAAAAAAAACCCAAAACATCAAGAAACACACAAACCAAAAAAAAATGAAACAAAAAAAAACAAACCGAGACAGGGTATGGGAGATCAGTTGTCCTCTAAAACACTGGGCACACAAAAAGTGAATATAATTAAAAAAAAAAAAAAAGAAAACACACACACACACACACACACACAAAACCATTCGGCATACAAAGACTGCATTTGACTGAGCACTCTGAAAAAAAAAAAAAAAAAAAAATAAAAAAATGAAAAAGCCAACAAAATGCATAAAAAAAAATTCAACACAACAAAAATGAAATGTGTGTGAAAAAAACCAACACCTGGCAAGAATGTGACTGCAGATGAGGAAAGGAAGTCACCACACATGTGGTGTGAAAGAGCCACATTATACCAATCATAACACAGCTCTTCCAAATCATCCTCTGAATGCTTTTTATTTCTAAATGATAAAAAGCATGTGTGGGTCAACCATTCCCATAAGCCAAGATAAAACTCACAAGCAAGTGGTTTGAGATGGGAATGTGTGTTGGATGATGGATTCAAATTTCAAGGGTAAATTAAGTCTTGGAAGCACCTGCCCTAAGCACTTGCTGGGTGCCCTAGAATGCATGTATATATTGTAGAAAAGTATACATATCCTACAGAGAACAGTCACATATATTATGCAAGACACTCAAGAGCAATCATAGGCATGTGAATATTTGAGAGAGTGAATGTTTTCGAATGTTATGACCTGTGGTGGTGGTGTTGAAGTGTGTGGCAAAATACAGAGTTGTTACTGTTTTCTGTACTTGCCTGAATAATAATGACATAATAGGTACAGTGTTTCTGTCTTTAATGAAGTGTGTGTGTGACTTAACTTTCTTAATAAGAGGAAGTTTTATCCAGCATGTCAAGTGTATGCTTTTGCATGATGGAAAGTGCGTTTTATATTTTGTATGTGTGTGTGTGTGTGTGTGTGTGTGTGTGTGTGTGTGTGTGTGTGTGTGTGCGTGTGTGTGTGTGCATATGCATACACACGCATGTGCACATGTGAGCGCATGGATGCAAATGCATACTTAGTTCTGCCACACCTAGCCAACGAACGAGTGCAACAAAATTAGAGGAATACGCCAATACCCAATTGGCACACCCTAAACAGCTGTGAGCCAAGCATAATAATGCATATAATAATAATTAGGTGAAGAACCAATATTATGCATCATGTAAAGGCAAAGCACACACACACACATGAAACTAACCTAATCAAGAAAGAAAGAGAGAGTGGAAGAGAGAGAGAGAGAGAGAGAGAGAGAGAGAGAGAGAGAGAGAGAGAGACAAGACACATTGTGTATGGCCAAACCAACTATGAAGGCTTTGTAAAGGTAGCAAGAGAAAGAAAATGTTAAAAATATCTCCAACATAAACTTTACAAGTATGCACAATGTTATCAAACTTCACAAAATGAATAGAAACAAATGAAAAATAAGCACCACTACTTTCAACAGATACATAAAAAAAACCTGAAGCGGGAATTACTGACCAATCACTGGTGTAATTTCTACAAATAAATGGAAAAAAACCTCAAGCGGGAGAATATCGACCAACAGTCAACACAAAGCAGTAACTGGAAGAGGGGCCCGTGGTTAGAGCGCTTGTGTGTGGAGCTGATGGGTCTTGATTTCAAACCACTTGTTGGGTCACATTTTTTTTTTCAGCTTGAAAACCTCTCTGTGTCCATCCAACAAAAAATTGGTTCTTGATTCAGGGGAGGCTAAAGGGAGTGAAGGTGAGGGATGGGCTCTGCTTCCCACACTGCTGTGCCCTTGACACGGTGAACTTCTTGAAAGTTCAGTGCCCCCTGGGCCAGCAGGCTATGGAAACTTTTATCTCAACCTCAGAAACTATCAGGGCATCTGGGAGAGCGCTGACCTCCACCAGGGTCAAACGAATCATGGATGTGCCCACATCAGCAGCACATTTTCATGGTTTCATCCCTAAGGTCACATGCCACCTTCCCATCCAATTTGGTTAGAATCGGTTCAGTAGTTCTCGCGTGATCTTGCTGACTGACTGGCAAACCAAACAGATGGGGGTGAAGACATAAACTGCTCGAGGGAGGCAATAAATACATGGTACTGGCAAACCAACAGATAGGGGTGAAGAAATAAACTGCTCAAGGGAGGCGATAAATACAAGGTACTGGTAAACCAACAGATGGGGGTGAAGACATGAAAGTGCTCGAGGGAGGCAATAAATACATGGTATACTGGCAAAAACAACAGATGGGGGTGAAGACATGAACTGCTCGAGGGAGGCGATAAATACATGGTACTGGCAAACCAACAGATGGGGGTGAAGACATAAACTGCTCGAGGGAGGTGATAAATACACGGAGCTGACAACAGAGTGGAGGTGGGGGAATATGAAACAAAGAGGACTGTCTCCACAGGAACTCCCAGACACCCTTTTTCTTTTCTGTCTCATCCTCCATGCCCTCTCAGTGGCATCACTTGCACATTGTTCACTCTGTGTCCTCTTTTACAACCACATCTCAGTTGTCCCATTGCAGTCATGGTATCGGGGGTCCACAGGGATCAGTCAATACGAGGAATTGTCTTCGTTGGATCTTGAATGGGGAAGCGGATTGGGGGGGGGGGGGGGGGGGGGGGGGGTGACTGGGAGATGAATTTTGTATAGATCCTCCTTGCATGTTGTGCGTTTATGTGAAAGTTGCTGGTACTGATAAGTTCATGGAGACTGTTGTTCAATGGACTTGGTGGTACTCTCCAGAGGATGTGTGTGGGGGGGGGGGGGGGGGGGGGGGGCTATTACTTTTGCGATCTCAGTGAATGAGCAATTATTGTTGTCAGCATGGGGATAAGTAGATGGTTGTACACACACACACACACACACACACACACACACCCACCATTAACAGTATAGAAAAACTGTCAAGGCATATTTCACACTGTGCCTGTATCTTGCATATTATCAAGCTATGATACATGGCTACTTCTTCAAGTACTCTTTTTTAAGAGGGTTTCTCTCCCTGCATGCCACTTTTTTCTTTTTCATTCTTTTTTTTTTTTTTTTTGCATGCATAAAATAACCAGAATGTTCCGTTTCAGCTGGAGGATTGGTAAAACCAAAAATGACCCACAGAGTCAATTTGACCCCGTTGCATGTAGTTCCAGGTAGCAACACAGATATCCAATAAAAATGTGGGACGCCGCCATGCTGCCCAGGTGCACAGTCTAGCGAAGACAATATGTGAAAATTCTATTTCTGTGATTTCTTTGACAAATGCATGGTTCTGCATCCTGCAACAAATTCAGAGGTAAAGTATGGACAATCAGTAGTGGATGGTTTAAAGGTTTGAATTCCCATGACCTATCGGCCATTGGCGCAGTGAATTGTCACAGGTTCAGCATGTCAAGGGCACAGCGTGATGGACAGCAGGGCCCATCCCTCTCCTTTAGCCACTTTCAACCTTCCCTAAAACTGCATCAGGCACCCATTGACAACTGAGCGTAAAGAGAGAGAGAGAGAGTTTTCAAGCCAAAAACATTCCAACCTCACATGTGGTTCTAACTCTAAACCATCAGCTCTGCAGGCAAAACGTTCTGACCATTTGACCGCACGACTCTCTAGTAGTCGATGGCAGCTCCAGATATTCAAAATCTAGCACAGAGTGTACCTGACTTATGTTACAATGACCTTGAATGGCTGAACATATAGGTACTATTGAGAATAAACTGCATAAGCAAGTTTCCTTTGGTGACTTGCCTTTCACCATCCATGTGTGTGTGTGTGTGTGTGTGTGTGTTTTTTTTTTTTAAGCAGAAATGAACGAAGGAAAACCATCAGCAAATTACTGGTTATAATTTATTCTCATTTCTACCAACCACAACAACATTGATGACTGGTTGGTAGTTTAGCGCTGTGACAATATGAGGGTATCAATAATTATGCCAGCTGTCAGCAACATTTGCTTTGACTTGGTGAGCATTTAGGGTAGTTTTTTTTTTTTTTTTCACTGGAAAGTAAATTGTGTAAATACGTACAAAATCCACCTGAGTGGACAACATTATGGTGAACACGAAATGAATGGCACCTCCAGTCTGACCCAATAACAGAAACAAACATTTGATAGGATTTCCTTTACAACGATTTCTGCAGAAAAAAAAAAAAAATCACTAAAATATTCTTGTCAATCTTGTGTGGGCGGTATATGTGTGCACAATGCACAAAAGGGTGCAACTGTACACTTGCATAATTTATTCAGAGCTGAAAAATAAATTCTTTTTTCAAATATGGCACGCAAAAGCACATAAAAGCATCAAGCAAAAAAAATTCAGTGCACTGAAGATCTACATAAGCAAGAAAACAATGCCCAACCTGCTGCCCTGTAATTCCGCCGAAAAGATAATAAATGACACTACTGAAGGCACTTTTTTTTTTTAAAGCACTTACTCATGTCATCACTGTCACACTGCATCTATGTACACACCAAAACCAATTCTGTCATGAAAACAACACATTGTCATGTATGTCAGATTTTCATGTGTCCACAACAAAAATCCTGTCAAGAAATAATATATTATTCATGTATATATTATTTTCATGTCCACCACCATAAAATTTCTTAAATAAATAAATGATGTTCGAATCTTGTGTTCAAAATAAAAAATCATGTAATTTACTCTTAAACTCCCCTTTTACACAGATATACACATACACTTCAATAGCAAGGAATGATAAATTTGAGGTACAAAGATAAAAGTCAAGCTGAGTTCTAAACAACAAAGTCAGTCATTTACAAATGGCCTAGACTGGAATGCCTAGGAGCAATACGACATGAAAACAACACTGAACATTGGAGTGAGAAATTACAGCTGTGTGCCTGCATTCAGCTGTTCCCTTTAGGTGAATCAGAAACACCTCTTAAACAAACCTGCAGCTACATGCTTGCCTTCAGTCAGCCTCTTTACCTTTCAACTACTGATACACTTGTCAAGTATGTTCTGTTCATTTCAATATGCCTGAACAGTGAGACTACGTTTCATTTCCATACAGGTTATTTGGCAAGTTTTCAGACTTAAGATGCAGCTTTTTTACAGAGCTATCAGCTCTACTTTTTGGGGGCCCTATTAGCAAAGAGCTTTCTAACAAACCAAAAAAAGTTCATCAGAAACAAAAAACAATAGTCCTTCAAGGGAAGAAAACTGTACACAAAATCACAATTCCCACTCTTCATATTTGACAAATTTTTGGCCTTGTGGCCTTTTTCATGTGAAGAGAAAAAAAACTCCAAAACAGAAACAATTCAACCACGAGCATCGATGTATGGATCAAAAAAGTTTAAGACAAAAAATGTTCACCTCAAATCGAGTTTGACTGACAGAACCAATAAGTGACAGTAACAGGACAGCCCATTGAAAAACTACTCGTGGACAATTCAGCGTGCCAGAGGACACTTAATCAACAGCAACGACTTGGGCATCAGAGCTGATTATGCATCCATTCAAACTTAAGTGGTGAGCATGATACTCTGAACCAGCATCGATGTATGGATCAATACCGGACCTTCAAAGAGCAGACGAGTGGTGGTCGGAATGGCCAGTCACAAACATCCACCTCACAAAACAGACATGTGCATGTCAAAAAACATCCCTTGTTCGATTTTCATTGAAAACTTATGGCATTTTTTTTTCTTTTGGTCATTCACTTTAAACCAGCACCTCAGTATCACGAGTTCATCTGACGCACTAGAAAATCAAGTTGATAGTTAGCTGCAAAACCTTATGTTAAAAAAAAAAAAAAAAAAAAAAAAAAAACCTCGATAGTTAAACGATTACTGTGAAACAGAAAACCAACCAAAAAACAAATGAGAATGAATAACTAAATACTGGTCTTCAGTAATCTTTCAACTTATTCAAGTTAAAAACAACAGCAAAACAAAACAAGACAACCCCCCCACCCCCCACACAGGCAAAAATCCCACAATAATACCTAAGGATCTTGGTGCCAGTAAGATTTTTTGCACTTACTTAAGATTTTCTACATGCTAGATCTAGGTGCAAAGTGAGACGACTACAGGCGGAAATCTAAACAAATCGTAAATGTAACTGATAGTGAACCGCCAAAAAACGTAGACAAACGAATCACAAGACCAACACACAACACATTTCGACCTCTTGGGTCTTCTTCAGGCTGGATACAAAACACTCACAACAACGAAAATGAACAAGCAATTGCAATCTATTACATTTAAAATTTTTCCCCTGCTGTTTGACCATATTGAAGGTTCAAACCCAGTGTGGGCACAGGTGGCAAGAAAGATGACATTACAAATGTTGACCCTCAGGGTTATCCTCTACAACTTTCGGAGGATTGATCTCCCTTTGAAGGGGTGGGGGGTGGGGGTGTGGGGGTGATAGTAAGACACCCATAGCTATTCTCCAGTTTTTCTAAGGGACGGTGGGTTAAATCATTAAGACAGTTCGACCGGTCATTGAAATTCTTATTATGGTATGAGGGGAAAAACACCTTCTCCCAACAGTGCTCCAACAATATCGCGCGCAGATATTGTGGAAAAGGACGGAGCGAGTGTTCATGATGATTGAGTCCATTCAAAACGGCAAGAACCGGACCACAAATTAAACAATTAAGATAAATCTTCACCCTGAGTCATGGATGCTACAAATGATCACTACGACTGGTCAGTGGTTTAATTCCATCCGTCTACTCACCTTGTACCTAAAGTGGGCAACACTAATCAGTGCAGCTGATCAAGAATTGGAGGGTAAAAAAAAAAAACCCCAAACAAACCAAGAAACAAACAAAAAAAAAGCTTCATTACATGAAATCAGGGGAAAACGGAAAAAAAGAAGCTGCCAGCAGACACTGACTGGACATGGTCTGCTGAACAGTATTCAACAGCATGCAGTAAGCAGACAACTCTTGTCTCATGAGACAGAAGGACAAGCAATGTCACCTGATGAGTCACCAGACACGACTAAAAACAGTGGGCAAAGAATGCTCTAGACATTAAAAGTGTTCATGTGAAAGGAAAACAAAACAACTGAGAACAGATTTCCATAGTTGTGGATTTTGGGGAGGGGGTGGGTGGTGGGCTGGTTCGACCCCTGTGGTGGCGCTTCACTGTTTCCAGTCGATAGGCACCCACTTGGCGTTGCGGTGCATCTCGCTCATCGTCTTGTCCAGGAAAGTGTAGGTGGTGTTGAAGTCGTCGTTGACGATCGTCTCTCGTCAAAGAAACTGCTGTACATGGTCTCGATGGCCTTGCTATCCTGGACCGTCTGAATGAACAGCTCCTCCTTTGGGAAACAGATCCATAATAATGATTATGTTAATGATAATGATGCTGAAAATATGGTAATGATTATGTTAATAATAACAAAACTGATGATCTTTTGATTACTCTTCTCTTTTCTCATCCAAACCTTGGAGGTTCTTTGTTGAAACTTTTGTGTATTTAACCATCTTCATAGCACCACTAAAATAATAGATCTTCATTGTTTCAAAGATCAACAACATCGGCGCATATACTTATTAAAAGAATCTATCTTTTTGTGCAAGATTCATTCTATTGTCACAAGATTGTACAAAGAATGAATGAATCCGTTATTTTTTTTCAAGGCATGCATTAACACAGGACCTCAGTTCAGTGAGTCAGCTGAAAGATTTGGAGAAAATAGGACACCGAAGACAGTAGAGTTGATGTCTATACTACAGAAGTGAATGTTCTTTCACTTTTTTTCTCTAATGAGTTGCTAAATTGACCGCTTGAAAAATTACAGGATGAATTGTTCAAAGTTGGTACACCATTCTTGCCTAGTGTTTTGTTTCATGCATTTACTTTTGTAACAATCACTTCAATATGAAAATGTTGTGCTGCTTTACACATTGGAAAGAAGTTGTCCCAATGCAACATCATTGGTTTCTGTATTTCTCTTTCTCCCTCTCTCTCTCAAACCCAGCAGATATGACATAAGTAGGGCTGCCGGGGCTGGGGAGAAGGGTGGGTGAGTGGAGGATGGGACAGGGGGTGGTGACGAGCTGTCTTGCAAAGCAAACAGGGGCATCTACCAATGCTGACTTATTTCAACATCTGTTTTATGTATGTTTCAAAGCACTTTTTTACATTCATTTTTAAGAATAGAGCAAGTGAATTTCCCAAGTGAATTTGTGTGTGTGTGTGTGTGTGTGTGTGTGTGTGTGTGTGTGTGTATAAGTGAGTGTGTAAGTGTGTGTGTGTATAAGTGAGTGTGTAGTGTGTGTGTGCGTGTGAGTATGTGCGTGTGTGCGTTTCATGTGTGCATGTGTGCGTGCATGCGTGCGTGTGTTGTAAAAATGCATCACTTATTCTGAACTCTCCACTCCCCCCCCCCCCCCCACATCTGTACACAGATCAATACATACACAAATTCATAAACACATACAAAGTGGTGATCCCAGGCTTTTACTCACCTGAAAAAGCTCCTTCAGGGACACACGCGATGACTGAAAAAGAGGAGAAAAAAAACATGACCATTCTATAGACTATCATAGAAGAGAGGAAAGATGGGGAAGGGAGAGACAGGGGTGAGGGTGGGGGATGGGGGTTTAACATCATTCAATATATCTTTTATCTATGAATGAAGCAATATTTGTAACTGGTAGTTTCTACGAAATGGTCAATTTCGTGATACTGAAAGCACGAAGGAAAGGTCAATCACAGGTTTACAGCCTGTATCAAAAGTGACAACTTCAAGCAGGGGATGGCTGAAAAGATCTTGTGAACATTTATTATGATGCGAAGTTTGAGTATGTTAGCACTTTATATGCTGAGAAAAAAGCTCATTTACAGTTTGAATACATTTAGTCACTTGATCTTACACACATGCACACCACTTCTCCCCCCCCACCCCCCTCCCCCCCAAAAAGGAAAGGAAAAAACTATTACAAAAAAGGACAAACAACTGAAGACCTTAAAAAGACACCAAAGAGAGCATGCAATGCTCATAGGAAAAAAAAAGAATAGTAATCAAAATATGTCCCTTTGGTATTTGGGTTAAAAAAGGAAAAAAACAACAACAATAGCACAAGATTAAAAAGATGGCCTTTCTGCCCTCAAGCCCTGAAAGAAAGGTTAAAAAAAAAAAAAAAAAAAACAAGAACTACATTGTTTAAATTTTGTTTTCCATCTGTTTCTCGTCTAAACACTATGTAAGTGTCAGGGCTGTGCCAAAATCTGTAAACATCCTTCTGACTTTTTTTTTTTTTTTTTTCAAGACTCCTGATTGGTTCAAATCGACAAGACCACTCATATGCTGCAGCTGTTTTGCACAGGAATGGCTGAGGACTCACCCTGCTGCGTCGAGGAGCTGGTTCCAGGTCTAGTTTGCGTTCCTCATACATCACCTTCAGCGCCTCAATGCTGGGAGACGCTATGAACACGATGTAGGGCTGCAGATCGGGCGACTTGAGCATCTTTAGAGCCTGCAACAGCAGACAAGTCCATGGCATAAACTTTGTGACCTGTGTGTATATTCAACGCCCATCTTGCGCAGAATATGAGAAGATAAGTGACTGCTCGTTCTTCGTTTTTCATTGGTCTGAATGTTATCTTACCTGAAGACCTAACAGGCCGAAACGCGTTGTGTTTTGTCTTGTAACTTGTTTGTCCTTGGTTTTGGTGTACTCACAAAGAATTATTCTCAAAATCTGTGTGTGAAATCTGATTGGAAGAATTCTGGACACTTTTCTGTCCTTTGCATGTTTGATGAAACAGCTGGGGTTTTCTGACTTGTTTGAATGGTAAGACTCTCACCGTGGACATGGGCACAGTGGCTAGAATAATCCCTAATTGAAGTTTAGCTTTTTTATTACTGTTAAGGTCTATACTGCCTGTCCTGCTTTCCTTTACTTAACACTTAACTAGTAAACCACCTCATTATGCTTATTGAGGGCACTCTATGTTTTATTCCTATAAGGGCTATATGGAATGCTTTGAGTATTAAGCAATACGTTATCGGGACAGCAGTGGCTGCAAAAGTAGCTGCCATTTGCAAAATGCTTTGATTTGCCTCTAAAAATTGATTTTTTTCTTTTGGTCTCATTTTAGTGTGTCTATGAGGGATAGTGAAATGTGACTGTCCAGGAGGACTGAACAAAACCAACCAACCAACCAACCAAACCAAACCAACCACCCCCCCCTCCAAAACCTCATGAAACTGGAGTGAAGCATTTTTTTTTTTTTAAAGTTACAAAAAAAAAAAAAAAAAAAAATGTTTAAATCATGGTATGTTTTGTTTTTAAATCTAGCAGAGGATGTAGCACAATGTGCACGTTTCTGATTGCATGTCGTTGATGTTGGTGATTAACCATTATAGTCAACTGCCTCCACTTTAGAAAAAAGAAAAAAATCAGAACACTAACATCAATCTATTTACATCTTGATCACGTAAGTCACTGTCACTTTCATCTGGGTCAGTTTCAGACGCATTCTTACAGTGTACAGCAATGACTGATGCCCCAATCCACAATCATGTCAAATGAATTGTTCTCCATCACTGTCCCTTATTGTTTATGCCACTTACACCTGAGTTAAGGTAAACCCCCCCCCCCCCCCCCCCCCCATCCAAAAACCTTTCCTTGCTTATCATAGATCACACTGCGAAAAGAACCACCAGAAGCTGTAAGAAATAGCTAAAAAAACACACTGCATCTTAACGCTGAATCTTTCCCAAATAACAGATATGGAAATGAAATGTAAAGTCAGACAAGGCAAATTTTGAGTTACAGAAAAATGGCACCAGTGTATCAGCAGTAAAAATGTTAATCACATTTTCTTTCAGTACAATGATAATTTAAATACATCAATACATGTGGAGGGGGGGGGGGGGGGGGGGGGGGGGGGGGGCATAGTTTACTCTCTGCATCACATACTCACTGTAGGATTGACGGCCATGACACAGATCCGACCCGTTTTGATGATGGCCCGCACGGTGCTGAACTTTACCCCGAAAACAGATGTCCGTCAAACTCCCCCCCCGTAATCCAGGAACTTGTTCTCCCGAATGTCCTTCTCCATGCTCTCCCGGTCGATGAAGAAGTAGCCATGGCCGTCTATGTCTGTTTCACCCATTGGTCGGCTTGTGTCTGCAGAGAGAAAAAAAAAAAAAAGAAGAAAAAATGAGATAAAAATGTGGGGTAATGAGAAGGCTAGGAGACAGAAAGAGAAGGAAAAAGAGGTCTTGGAAGAAAAGAGCAAAACAGAAAGAGATTGATAAAGGGATAGAGAGACTAACAGACTGAGAGAGAGAGAGAGAGAGAGAGAGAGAGAGAGAGAGAGAGAGAGAGAGAGAGACAGACAGACAGACAGACAGACAGAGAATCTCTAAACTAAAATCTTTAATTCTAAAGGCCTTAACCTTTCAGGATGGTAGTTATACACTTCCATTTTCAAAGTCACACATTAATAGTAGTCTTTGATACATATTACATCAATGTTTCACTTTTGAATGCTTTGTACCGATAAACAGCCAAGTGAAAGAGAGAGAGAGAGAGAGAGAGAGAGAGAGAGAGGAGAGAGAGAGAGAGAGAGAGAGAGAGGGGGGCAGAGGATGTATACATTTTTCTTTACAAAGTCACACACACTAACATTAGTCTTTGACATGTTACATGCTTGTTTCAATCCTGAATGGTATATACCGATAAACAGCCAACTGAAAGAGAGAGAGAGAGAGAGAGGGACAGAAAGAGAGAGAGAGAGAGAGAGAGAGAGAGAGAGAGAGAGTAGGGCAGAGGGTTGGGGGGGGTGGGGATGGGAAGAGAGATGAAGAAAAGGAGAGAACAGCCAAAGGGCAAAGAAAGACAAGGAAAAAGGTTTCATCATTGAAGGAAAGAAAAGATGTGAGGGGTCAGGGGGGAGAAGAGCGATGTGGGGAGGACAGATGAAATAAAAGACACAGAGAAGGAAGACAGAATAAGGAAAAAAAGATGGAAAGTAAAAGGCACAGAGGTATGCAAGACAGACATGGATCCAGATAGCAAAACTAAAAGAGAAAAAAAAAAAAAAAAAACATAAACCCAGCAACAAAACATGAACAAAATAAGCACATAAAACTTAAAAAAAAAATGAAGAAAAAAAAAAAGACAAATGGAAACATTTTACAAACATTTACTCAACACAACGACAAATAATTTCACATTTCATACACAAATACAAACAAACTGGAGATGGCAGAGAATGAGAGAGAGAGAGGAACTCGTCATGAAGACGCTGGCTTACTACGCTGATGGAAGGTATCTCATTTCATACATGGGAGAGAAAAACACTGGAACCATAGGGTTCTGCCATAAAACATCTGGATCCAGGCAGTTGCTGCTTAATTTCTTATGGTAATTACACTGTATATACATTAAAAAAAACAAACCACCTGTCTTGCAGTCTGTAACCAGTGACTGTGTTTTCTGTCATAGTCATTCTATGAACAGAAGTCAGCAGCAGCTTAATTTCTTATGATAATTACATTGTTTAAAAAAACTGTTTAGCGGTCTGTAGCTGGTGATTGTGCTTTTTGTCATAGTCATTCTATGGAAAAAAAGTTGGCAGCAGCTTAATAACATTGTTATAAAAAAAAAAAAAAAAAAAAAAAAACTCTCTTGAAATCTGGTGCCAGTGACTGTGCTTTTTGTCATAGTCATTCTACGTTGGCAGTTCTTTGCAATCTGTGCTGAAGATTAGTGCAGTAAAACAAAGCACGTGCGACCCATCCCTCCATTCTTCTCCAAAACTCTCTTACAAGGTATGGCAGCCTGATATCGCTGGGGGTTCTCCTCCACCAGTTTCTTGATCAGTGACTGTTTGCCCACATTCTTGGCCCCCACAAGGGCCAGCACTCTGGTGTGGTAGTTGGTCAGAGTGACCTCCTCATACACCTTGATGTCACAGTCATCGTATTCTGCACACACACACAAGCGCATGCACCATTAGTATCATCCTGCCAATCAAAATGATAAAAAGTTCACTTCATGACACAGATCAGCCAAGGCTTCAACAGCACAGAAGAGCAGCATTTTCACATCTTAAGTGTAGCATTTGAAATTTTTCAGAGTTGCACCTAAACGAAACATCACCAAAGCTGTAGGGATTTATCTTTTTGCTGGTTTCTGTTTCAAAACTGTCTTTGCGGCATCCTCAAGTGTTTGACAAGTCCAACTTTACAGCTTTTTCGACTGCACTTTGCTTTACACACACAACATGATGGAAGACTATGAAGATGGAAATGTCACAAATCATCGAGTGGTTTTGCCCTGACAAATAGAAAATCATAATGGCCTGTAATGAACCTCTCAATAAGGTGGCAAAATCATGATCGCCTTGAGTGACTTCTCTTCTGATTTTTCCTCCTCTCTCTTTGCTGAATTTGGAGATCTTTTCAAATGAAATAAAATGTAGCGTTTGGTAGTTCCCTGAACAACTGAAGACTGGAACTGTCTAGGTAACAAAAACTGTTGTCAGGTAACAAAGTGACATTCGAATCAGTGTTTACCTGCCACCAGGTGTAGACAACACTCTGCTATGCAGCCTTACTGCCGCCATTCTACCGGAATACTAGACAATAGCAGCGTGTCTCTATGAACAGGGACATAGTGGGGCAACAGTAAAAGGACTCTTCTCCTGCAAAAGGGCAGGGTTCAGTACCAGCTATGCTCCCCAAACAGACAGGACTAAACACCAGGGGTTGCTCATGATGACATGGGGGATCTCATTCCTCACTGGGTCTTTCATTGTTGACATGCCAGTCTCCACTCTGCAAAGCCATCTTTGAGCATGACGGAAATGGACAGCAATGCATTAGAGAGAGGATCCAGACTCTCCATTTCCAGCTCCACAGTACATGATATTCCTGAACTGACTCCAACCAATGTCTCTACACCTAACAAAGCCTAAATTTTACCAAAATGTAATAAAACCCTCACTGAAGAATTGTGCCCCCAGTGTGGGGCACTGGAGTCATCTTCTCTTGTTCTCCTTCGCTGAAAGACAGAACGTCTGCCAAAATGTGCATTGAGAACATCACTTGTTATTTGGATGCCTACTGACGTGAAGCGTAAGTTTTGGTATCTCTCACTCAGGAAATCCCATAGGCTTCCCCCTTTCTCAGGCTTTTCACGTGGGTTCTCCCCTTCAATGTGCTTTGTCCTTGACCTAAATCTAGTAAATGAAGACCTTTGTATCTGCTTAACCATGGCACCACTAGACAAGCGGATCTAAGGCACTGGAGAACCACGATGTTACCCAAACCAACGTGAGACTGAAAACTTACGTGTCTGAGATAGAAACAAACAAACAAGATCCTTCCTTATGACACTGCGAGCTGTACTTACCTGTATTGTTGTTGGTGCTGTAGTCAATTTGTTTCTTCTTCTTCTTCTTCAGCCCACACACTGGAAAAAAAAAAAATCCATAAAACTGAAAACAGTGTCACTGAAAGCCCACTCATGCTAGTGACTCACGCTTGAGCATAACACAGTCCACAGAGAGCAATCAACATCATGCAATCGTGAGTCAACCCGCAGGAGGAGACACTGCCCTGCTGATGACTTACTTCTATGTTCACTGGCACTCCTTCTGAGCCGACAGGAAACCACCCATGCTGACCACAGTAGTTGACAAGTCAAGGAGACAGAGTGAGTGGGCTTCATTACCTCCTCCCCCCTCCACCTTCCTCCCCCCCCCCCCCCAACCCTCTTGGGTTTTGACTCAAAATCACCACAGATGTGGATGTTGATCTCCTGCGACTGTTTATTGACTTCATTACAACTAATGAGAAAGAGAGAGAGAGAGAGAGAGAGAGAGAGAGAGAGAGAGAGAGAGAATGAGAGCTGTTACAATTCATTAAAAAGAAAATCAAAGACATGCCTGAGCAATAAGAATACACACACACTCACACACATTCACACTTGTCAGCAGCTCTGACAAGTTTGTCTGACAGTGAAATTGACATGTATTTTACAAATCAGTTGTTTTTGTATGTTACACATTTTCACTTCTTAGTTGAATCATACTTACAAAGACTAGTCTTGGTGTTGGTCAGGGCAGGCTGAACAAAGGCGCTGCGTTTCTCCTGCAGGGTTCGCGAGGGGATGAGTCCAACTGGACCGTGGCCATCTGTGGTGACCACCCGTCTGGCCTGTGTCAGCAAACCAAAACTGCTTAGCACAACACCACTGCTTGCTACAACTAGTCTTATGCCTGTGTCAGCAAACCCAAACTGCTTAGTACAACACCACTGCTGCTACAAAGTCAACAATACCTGTGTCAGCAAACTTGTTAGCACAACGCTTGCTACAACTAGTCTTATACCTGTGTCAGCAAACCAAAACTGCTTAGCACAACACCACTGCTTGCTTCAAAGTCAACTTGTCCATGCCTGTTTTCAATGGGAAGTCAACTTTGACTGAAAAAAAGATCTGTTTGAAACGTTCACAAACAAATTCAAGGGAAACTGCACAGTGTCAGGATGGATCAAAATGGGAATTCATTTCCTTTAGAGGTTAAAATTGCAAAAAAAAAAAAAAAAAACCCTGACATTTTAAAAACTTTTCTACACAAAGGTGAAAATATTAACAAATGATTTTCAAACCATTTACTGAGTAACTATTACAAGATTAATGCAATCACTACAACAACAAATTAACAACAGAACATCTGTTACATTGATTAGATGTGCCAGTAGGCACAGAAGCAGCTTACTGTCAGGCCCTAAGACTAGAGGAAAAGATTACACCTTAAAAACATTGAATTTTCTCCTCACATTCAGGAGTTCTGGAATGGTTTTAAATCTTGTAACTACCAATTTGCGAACATCCACCATTTTCCCATAGCTCTCGATCTGCAAATTGATGGTCACCCTGCGTTTTATTTCGACATGGGCTACTTGGGAAGGACAACATTAATAGAGTTCTGAGCTGTTAACTTCATCTCCCGCTGCCAACTATTGCAAAGTCCTTCATGACGAGCAAGAAAACTTATGATTTATTTTTAATATATCAATGTGACAGGTTTAACACAAAGAAATGGAAACGATACTGGACTCTGCTCTTGTAAATGACCACAATTTTGATTTCCTCTCTTCTCTCCATCTCTGCCCCTGGTGAGTTTGTGTCAGGCTCATCAGTAAACGCCAGACCGTAATCTTGGGGTTGGGGGTTCGAATCTCTGCCAGGCTGTTTTGGTACAGGAGGATTTTTCCCTTGGAGTTAACATTGGTTCTGACTCCATTTCCCATACAGTCTTTCGAATGAGACTATAAACCGAGGTTCCGTGTGCGAACGCATGCATAACATCTTGCACACACATAAAATCCCACCACCAACTTTCGAAAGAGAAGGCCAGTTTGGCGGTTGGTACGGATGACATGTTACACATAGCATGCACCTTCGCCGAAGATGGAGTATGGCTGCCTTAATGGCAGGATAAAATATGGTCATACACACAAAACTCCACTCCCTTTGTTGGGTAGATGGGATTAATGCTTGTCTGTCCATATAGGGAGTGTCTGCAGGAGTATCAGCGTGCGTACACAGAAGAAGAAGAATCAGGACTGAAAGGCGTGAAATATTAATATACTTATATTCCTGGAACATTTGGAAACATTGTCTCCTCTGTTTTTCCCAATACTACTGACAGCCAATCACAAAAAAAAAAAAACAAAAAACCAAAAGCAATGCACACACCTGCCACCAGTTTTCATCGGCTGTGCTGACCACCTGCAGGATGTCGCTCTTGTTGAAGGGCAGCCCCACCTTCTTGCAGGGAATCAGACGGTCGCTCAGTGGGTCATAGCTGAAGTTGGCCCTCACAAAGAACTACACACACACCAACATCGGCAACAGTCCATCAGACATAAAACTACAACACACCAACATCGGCAACAGTCCATCAGACAAAGAACGACAACACACCACACCAACGTCAGCAACAGACCATCAGACAAAGAACTACAACACACACACGGCAACAGTCCATCAAGACGTGATGTAGAAAACGAGAAAAAACACATGCATGTGTACAAATGTGTACAAAAATTGTATGTGAGTGAAAGAGCTTACATATATATATATCTCAATGACCTACAAAATATAATCCAGTCCATCCATGTCTTTCCGGGAACATGAAAGATGGAGCTGTCCAAAGTGTTGAGAAAAAAAAAAAGAGAAGAGAGACAGGGGGGGGGGGGGGGGGGGGGGAGGGGAAGGGGGAGGAGACAGAGAGACAGAGAAAGAAGAAAAGAGACAGTGAGAGAGGGAGAGAGGGACAGAGAGAGAGAGAGAGAGAGAGAGAGAGAGAGAGAGAGAGGTAGACAGAGACAGAGAGAGAGATAGAGAGAGACAGAGAGAGGAGAAAGAGAGAAAGTGAGTGAGAAAAGAGAGAGAGAAAGAGAGAGAGAAGAGAAAGAGAGAGAGAAAGAGAGAGAAAGAAAGAGAAGAAAGAGAAAGGGAGAGAGAAAAAACATGAACGAACGATAACATCAAACTCTAAGACATCATATCTGACAGAAGCATGACATCATCTTTACAAAAATGCCTAGCATCGATAAAACAAAACACGGGTGGGCGTAAACCATAGAACTAAGGCATGGCAACATGGAAAATAAAAGTTCTGCTGCAAGACCGAGAAAACATCAGTCCGCATTGCAACATGCAGTTATGCCACATTTCCCACCATACTTCACCTCAGACATACTTCCCATACTTCCAAACGCCTGTGAAGGATGGGTGAGAATCACTACTATAACCCTCGGTCTCATTTACTCTCTGGTCAGGACCTTTCGCTACGTGTTCCTCAGTTAGAATTTCGAGGTTCATCCCTGGTGAGATTCTTACCTATCAGACTGTTTTCAATCCTGCCATAATGCAGCCATGTTCTGTCCAAGCACGACACCTGGATGCATGATGTTGTGGTTTTTGGATTTGTTATTGTTGTTTTCATCATAATCATTATCAACAGAAAGATTGAGAGTGTACGGCTTTGTGAAAGTTGTGTATTTTTGTCCAGATGCAAGTATATACAATTGCATGTATGTTTGAGACTCAATGTGAATGTCTTACGTAACATTATCGAGAAAAAGACTCAGAACGCAGGGTTGTGAAAGTGCATGTGTGTACTTGCCCAGTTGAAAGTATATAAAAATGTGCCTTTTTGAGAATCAATGTGTCTACTATTGTGTGTCCATATGTGAGTGTGCATGCTTAAATAAGCTATAAGGGCTTAAGACTAATTTTAAAGATATCCTTCTCCCTCACTGCAATCATATCAACTTCAAAAAAACACCCCAATTTGCTAATCACCTGCAAAACTATTACGACACCTATTACACTTGTAATGACTATCACTGTCATCAGCATCTTTGGTTAAATGACCTGTTCCTTCACTGCCTTGTCCAAGCGACACGGGACGATCTTCATGGTGATGGATGTAGCCGTGTCTTTCAAGATGTGCATCATGTCTTCAGGCGTGAACACCTCCGTGCCATTCACCTCGCGCACAATGTCCCCCCACATGAAGCAGACCTAGAAGGGATACATGTTGGCAGGTCTGAAATGGGTGAAATTTGTAAACAATATATTGAAAAAAAAAATATATATATACACATGCACATTCATTTGTAGCAGCAGCACTCTTCTTCCTTTCTCTCCCCACCTCCCCTTAATAATCGATGCTCCTCTGTAGTATCATTCCCACGTCACTCTATCTGACTCCCACATCCACAGTCAGTCCCAGACTCTGCCTGCCGCAGCCCCAACAGTGCTGTCCGCAGGGAGCAACCACCATGAGGCTACCTGCCACAGGAGACGCTGCACTGCTGCCGAGTCATTCTGGTGGAGTTCAACGGCACCTGTTCTTACCCAGCACAGGTAAGATATCACCAACAAAGCCTCCTTCTGATAAGAATGACTGCTTAGTCACCGAGCCTGTACGAAGAAGCATCTACCTGTGAAGAATGCGCTTTATCCATTCAGTGACAGTTTCCTTGAACCTGCCAGCACCACTGATGTTGGCAAACTCACCAAGAGCATGACAATGCAGAAAAAGAGAGCAGGTCATGAAAGGCGATTGAATTAAAGACTTTAAAGATGGTCTTCTTCTTATCGTCTCTCTCCCATACATACATTTTACACCTGTTAAAATCGCATCATATCCACACTTCACATATCACAGTCACACCATACACACGTGATTCACACTCGCAAACACACATACACTTTAACATACATACTGACGCAAAATACGTGAAGACTGTACAGCTAAGCCTCATCTTCGCTGTTGGCACTAAAGTAGCTGAAATCAGCTTTTTAAGGAATGAACAAAAACATCTTTTTCATGGTATTTTGCATAACTGCCAACAGCAGAAACACAAAATAACAAAAAAAGGGAGCAAAATGTCCCCTACCTTGTCGGTCAGCTAGACTGCCCTGCAGGATGCGAGCCACCTTCAGGTTGTTGTCACTGTCCAGGTTGACCGTGATGCCCTGAGTCACCACCAGCCGGTCACCGTCAACAACAGACACAGCAACGAACGATGACTATACATCGCCATTATCAAACGGAAGAAGGTTACCCACTAAATTCTGAAAGCTAGACTGAAGATCCTGAGGAGAGAAGACTGCTGTTGGATCACAGATCCTTCTCATGGGCCTTTCCAGGCTTCAGGTCAGAGAAGAGTGAAAAGTAGAGAAAAAGTGTGCAAAAATTCACAGCTGCTGGGCTGACAGCTCACAACTATCTGACCATGCTGAAGCAAAGACAATGACTGGTGGGTGGAGGGTTGGGAAGCACACTGACAAACTCCCATGATGACCAATCAGCTTGAGCTGCAGATACTGACAGGAACTGTTGTGTAACATCAAGACGTGAAGTGATATCCATAGCAACCTACAAGCAGCAAAAGACAGAAAACAACAACAAAGAAACAAAAATACTGACTCTTAAACAGTGAATGGTGAAGGGCGTGGGAGAGGTGCATAGCCTTTCAATAGAATGATATGGTCCATATTCCATGGTACTTTCCTATTTCCTACATGGCATGCCAATTTCCTGAACTTGGATTGTTGGAAACAAACCTCACGAGTTCAGTTAGTTTAATTTAAAATGAAGGAACAACATTTCTGTTTGGGTCAGTTGAATGTAGGATAACTTAACAGCAGGAACCTTTTTTTGCTAATGACATTGTTAAATGCCAGCAGAAATCACACCATTTTT
>JADBJO010000126.1:726264-728764 GCA_016801955.1 Conus betulinus | reverse complement strand
CCTTGAAGAATTTACTGTCTGTGCTCACTGCATCAAAATTTGATTATGTGATAATCTAAATATTTGGCAAAATGTTTATGTTTTTCTCAAAAGAAAAGAAAAGAAAAGTTTGCAGTGTACATATGAGTTAATCAATATGCTTCTTTGTCTTCTTGTTTGAGCACAACTCCTTTCAGTAAGTTTTACATCGAACAAAACAAAGTGCCCCCCCCCTTCCCCTCCCACACCTCATCCTCCCTCCCTCCACTGCTGTGAACGCTCATAAACTTGTAAGTTTTTTTGTCGCAGCTAGGCCTAGCTTTTATCATAAAATCACCTTGATGTAAGGATTCAACAGGAAATCTTTCAGCTCTGATGCTCTGGCATTAGTGGCAGAGTGAGCTGATACAATGTCAAGGACATCCAGCATTACGTCCCTTGCCTGCTCGTTATGCGCTTCTGGGATGTCTTTTGTTGTCAGATCGTCATACATCTGCAGCAAGAGCGTTGGGAGATTAGATATATCATGAAAACAGGTGACTCTCAAGATTTTCAAAATGTCAATATTGTTCAAAAACAAACAACAACCAAAACTATCATAACCAAAAGTTGGCTGGTACTAATAAACACAAACAAACTTTATATTCGAACAGAATAAGAAACCACTTCATCAAGAGCAAGGCATTAGTACAATAATTGTAAACTGTCTTAGATGGAAACTACAGGAACAGTATCAAAAACAGGTCTTGTCTGATAACAATTGTAGCAAAGAATAGTGTAAACTTCCAAACAAAGATTACCTCCCTTTAAACACTTGCTTTTCTGGTACTTTTTTTTTTTTTTTTCAGACACTAAATTTACCACCTACAACAGTCTCTCCCTCTCTTAATCAGCATCTGTGGGTGCAACGGTTAAAATAGTGAGCTGCAGACCGGAACCTGTGGGTTTGACTCCCACCTGAGCCATTAACTTGCAGGATTTTTAAGCCCTAGGGGAGCACGCGCCCTGTCCTGCGCTGAGTGTGCTGTTGGCTCGAATGGGAAGACTGGAGCCACCCTGCTTGTTTTCATCCACTTTATGGATGTGCTTCTGATGCTGTCCTTCAAGTCTCTTGACTGACATAGCCCGTGAGTACATGTGCTCTGCTAACTTTGTTATGCACCTGCATAGTTTTATATTAAGATTTCCTTCTGTTAGCTTTCTCATAGCATGAACCAGCCAGCAACACAGGGCCTCTTAAGAGCTGCCACCACGTGAGTAGAAAAAAGGTTCCATCCTGAGAAATAAACAAACAACGAAGGCAATAGCTACATGTGTACATCCTTGGTAAGATGAAAGTGACACACATGTTGATAATGTGACAGCTAAACTATGACATCCTTAGGGCAAACAAAACTAGGCATGCTGAGAGCAGACATTACACTCCTTTTTTTCACCCCTACTTTACAAAAAAAATGGAAACATATAAAGGAATAGACATTTTAATACAATCACAAAATATATACACACACATAAAAAAAAAGCCATGCAAGCAAATGGACACTGCATCATAAGAAAATGCAGCCTGGTTTTAAAAGCAAACGGTTCAACAACAAGTACCTCCAGAAGTGCCCCAAGAGCAGGATTTTCGAAAAAGTCCTGAAGAAAATCAGCATCTGCCTCTGATTTCGCCACATCGTCCAACTTGCCTATGTTGTCCTGAATTGTTTCCAGCGCATCTGAACATGAACACCAAAGGTTTAGTGAGTTTTAAAGAGCACAAACATACAAGAAACAAGAATTTTGTCAACACTCGAAAAATTTCCTCTCTTGAAAACAGGGTGTGATCTGTGAAGTAGAGACCAGAATCCCATTTCTCCATCACCAGTCCCCATGATTCTATTTCTAGTGACATCGAACGCTGATGTAAACTAGTGCACAGCTCTGCCAAGTTTTAGAGTAAAAAAAAAAAAAAAGAAAATGCCTTCAAAGCATATTCTGTTATAATTAGAAAAAAAAAAAAAAACCCAACCCAATATGAGCGTATGTTAATGATAATGTCAGTACATTATGCAACTGAACAATGGGCCGCTTCCTGTGGATTGTGGGTGCTGGGGCTGCCGTGGGCCAGACTGAGCTGTGACAGTGGACGGAAGAAAATGGGGGGGGGGGGGGGGGGGGGGGGGGGGGGGGGTCAGAATGAGCAGCTTGGGTATGACTGCCAATGAAGTGGCACAGAAGACTGAACAGGAAAAAAAAAAAAAAAAAAAAAAAAAAAAAAAAAAGAAAAAAAAAAAAAAAGATTATGCAGTCACACCACGGTGTTTTTGGCTGAGCGTACGTGTTGAAGATCAGAACATTCTGTGGTGTACCTCCTCTCCCTATCCCTCTCTTACATTGCTTTGAATCCCCCCCCCCCCCTCCCCCCCCCCTTACCACCTTCCCTCATTCATCAGCAGTTTCACAAGCCTGCTCCTCCTTCGACCACATCTTTTGTGAGTATACCCACCCTCCTTCCTCCCCTTCATCATTCACTGACTGA
>JADBJO010000126.1:706264-721264 GCA_016801955.1 Conus betulinus | reverse complement strand
AAAAGTTACTCTGTGTTAGGTTTCCTTATGGGAGCTTTCTGTCTGTCTTTGTCTTTGTCTTTTGATCTCCCTTGCATCCTTGGGTGGATCCTCAAGCGTAGGCTCAAAGATTGCCCCCTACATTTATACTATTTGCATAATATCTGTAGTTTTTCAGCAACTTTTTTCCTCCCCACACTTTCGTTTGGTTTCCCTTACTACTCTTCGCTGGCTGCCTCGGGGGTGCTATTGGATTCTTTTTTGCACCCTTGGTGGTGAGAACACCACGGTATTATGGACTGTGGTGTGTCTCTATTTGACGCCAGGAGGGCAGATAGCCAGCCGTGTCTCCCTGATGAGTTTCCGACCCAGCGGACGAAAGGCCTCGGAGCAGGCAATACAAATATATCTGTCTTTAAAAGGGATTGCGATGCTTCCCTTATGCAGCCAGTGAAGAGTTTTCATCTTCTTAATTTCATGTTCCCAGTTTTTACATTTCAACCTCTGCTGCTGCCCCCCCCCCCCCCCCCCCCCCCCTCCTCCCTCCTTAAGTTCAAAGTTTTGCCAAGTCATTACTATGAAGACAATTTAGTTGTGTGGCCTGCGCTTGTTTTCCCCCACTATTAGATTGTTTTGTCTTTGTATTTGTCTGACTTTATTCAAGTTTAAAAGCTGTGCCAGTCTTGAATAAAAAAGTTACTCTGTGTTAGGTTTCCTTATGGGAGCAAAGACTACCCCACTTGTTTACTGGTTAAAATGAACAGCTTCCTCATTAAAGAAACAAGCAGCTTGAACAGCTCTTTTGAGACCTTTTACCCTCGCGGCGGAGGTATCATGGCTGTTTTTTTTTTTCCCCCTTTGAACCAGGGCAAACAATGCAGACCACATCAGTGCATTGATGGATGTTGAAGGAAACTAACTGTGTTATACTAAAAAAAGAAAGAAAAAAAAAAGAAAGAAAGAAAGACTGAGACCTTAAATGACCATTTTCTTATCAAGCGTTTTGCCGACGGCAGGGAAATGCACTAAACGCAAAGTTTCAGTAGGCCTAGGCCCTATTGTTCCTTTTCAACGACACTTCCATTTTAGACACAGGCTAAGGGCCACATCTGGTTGAGTCAGTAAAGAAAACGCTAATCTGTCTAAATCCAAATAAAGTTAAAAAAAAAAAAAAAAAAAAAAAAAAAAAAAAAAAGAAAAGAAAGAAAAGCTAGATTGTATTCTTCCGGTCCAGTGGTCTTCAATAGCCTACGTCCCATTTCCCTGATTTGTGTGTGCAGTTTAACAATCCTCTGGTAACTAATGTGATCCCGAATGACGCAGCGGAAAACATCTGATATCTGACCCTGGAAACTACAGACCGCTTAGTCAGACTTGAACAGCCAGCAAAGTTTTTGAGCATTGACATATAATAGTCTTTTAACAAATGGTCATATCTTAAATAAATGTTAGCGAACCGCCAGCAGAAACGTGGACAAACGAGTCACAAGACAAAACACGACGCGTTTCCACCTCGTAGGTCTTCTTCAGGCAAGACACAAACAAATAGGACAATGAAAATGAATGAATGTACTTAGCTTTGATCTCTTCAGCGCGAGGTAGACGTTGAATGAAAGACCTTATTTAAGATTTGTTTGGATTCCGCCTGCAGTCGTCTCACTTGACAAGTAAATGGTAACATAGTTTCTGAAAAAAGAGTCTCATATCACTCAACTGTTAGAAGCTTTAATCTATCTTCTCTAGGCATCTTAAGAAACTCACGGTAGACGGGTGAATTCTTGGACACTATTGTATTTGTTTCTCCAACATTCGGAGAGAGAGAGAGAGAGAGAGAGAGAGAGAGAGAGAGAGAGAGAGAGAGAGAGAGAGAGAGAGAGATCCTCCTAGCGGACCGTTACGTCAAGTGCAGTTGGGTGATTTGAGGTCGCAAGGATCTCATACCACTGGTTCAACAAACGATGTTCGGACATGTCTTTGACATCAGGACCGACAGACTTTAAGTACCATGCGAGTGAGTAGAGGCAAGGGAGGGGGGGGGGGGGGGGGGTCCGGTGGGAGTGGGGGTGGGAGTGCGGGGGTGAGGTGGGGGTGGAGGAGAGCTGTCTTACACTATACTACCTATACTACCATATAAGGAGTCGAAGTGAATACTGCTGATGTTTTACTGGACTTCTTTAACAATTAGCCCCACACGCACATGTATGAGCAATACCCCGTTGCATTTCACTTAAAGATGAGACTCGACAGATTGTCTCATACCTCTAAGGTTTTCCAGAACACATCTGTGTATGCTTTGTATTCCTGTCCCAGATTCCGGTCTTGATACAACCTTTGCGTTGACTGAACACCCATTCACTGGGTTGGAACTGATGCTCATGCAAGGCTTATGTCGGATAGGTCAAGATGGAAGCACAAGCCGCGCAGTCCCATCGTTATTTTTGCTTTATTTTCTGCCTTTCCGAGTCTTTTTTCCTTTCTTCTTCTTCTTCTCTCCCCTTCAATCTTTTTTCCACAGTCTCAACCTGTCTTGTCTTCTTTAGGCCAACTGCCCTTACTGCCCGGATGACTGTCGGGTAGAAGGAGTAGACGGGGAGGGGGGGGGGATGGGGGGGGGGGGGGGGGGGGGCAGGGGGCAGGGGAGGAGGCAGAAAGACATTCTCAAGGTTAAAACCCGTTGATGTTCTGCGGGGCGTCATGACATTACATCTCGCTGGACTGGACGTCAAAGGTAGTTGATGTGGTCCTGCTCGATCAAGGAGTTTGTTGTTCACCTGCCCCAGCTTTGGCTAGAAGATGGCGACGTTTCCGCCTTCTGCCAAAGCACTCGTTCTGACCAGCCTACACACAGCAACGTCCAGGTCCGTTTTGTCACGCCAACCGTCCGAAGACAGCAATCGGTATCATGGTATCAGAGGTGAACCAGCCAGAGGGGACGCTGCAATGTTGCCTTGCTGTGATCTCCATGAACAGAATGGGCTGTAAACAACGAGGTTGTGACACTGTGTATTATTATTTTTCTTTTTCATTTCACGTGAATCATAAGGGGACGCTCACTTAAGCTAACTCTACGACTAAGCAGTTACTATCAACATAGCTGGCTTCTTATGTGGTGTCTGGTACATGGCGAATTAGAACAGGCATTGTTGATTAGTACACAGACACAGACAGAGACAGACAAACAATAGACAGACAGACAGACAGAGACACCAGTCTCATCATCCTTCCCCTGCCCCCCCCCCCCCCCCCCCCCCCCCCCCCCCCCCCCCCCCCCCCCCCCCCCCTTACTCCTCAAAAAGACCCACTTTGAATCCCTTGAAAAAAATGTTGGAACCCTGGAAAGAACCAGAGATTTTAGTTATACAGTCTTACGCTCACTCACTCCGCTAATGCGGATGACAGTAAGTACAATCTATATGAACAGACGCGGCGAGGCGTGTTCTGACTCGCTTCAAGTGCTGACATTGTTTCGCTTCACCGTATAGTTGCATTATGATTAGGGCCCCAAAAGTCAAGTTATTGCAAACATTCCTGTGTGTGTGTGTGTGTGTGTGTGTGTGTGTGTGTGTGTGTGTGTGTGTGTGTGCTTCTCCCACTTGCTGCAGCCTTCAGTTCGTGGAGAACTGTTCAGCTGAGGCAGATCACAGTTTTAGTGTGATAAGAAGTCAACCACATCCATTCCTCGCAGCATTTTCTGTTGAATCACCTGCGTATGCTTGAGTCAGAACATCCGCTGGGCATGCTTGTCCCATAAACTTGGGATAATTGTTTTCTTCTCAGACTCTGACTGTGGACCTTTCGCAAAACTGTTTGGAATGCTGTCTCTAATTTCAGGGAACTGGGTCTCATTTTCAGGTTGGCATTGTGCTGTGTGCTGGCATTTCTTTGTCCCTTGATCCTGACTTTCGGGTCTTCGCGCACTGTGCTCAAAACTGCTGCGCTTTGGCCCGCACTTCATGGGCTCTGACATCTCTGTGCAATGAATGAGTTCTTCCTCCTCTTGAATTCAGCAGGTTATGTTCAGAAGTCATTTTGTCTTCGAGTGTGAGACAGACAGACAGACAGACAGACAGACAGACAGACGGACAGACAGGCAGACACACAGACAGACATACAGACAGAAAGACAGATCCTGGCTGTACAATAGCCAACTTTTTGTGACTTGGAACACGTCAATTCAATCCAAAGTGGGTTTTATTTCTTTCAAGCAACAGAGAAGAACACTTTGATCTGATGTCTAAGCGATATCTTTATTCATTCCAACAACTGACGGAGAGAATCTTGACCGAGAATCGAACGAGAGGCAAACCAAACAACGGGCCATTCCAGTTCACAATTAATCAAACAATCAGTGCAGCAGCCCCATTCTTTCCGCATGGTTCATCCACAGAACTACACGTTGCCACCCGACTTAGGCACCATGCCCCTAGAATTAGGGTTCGAGAATAGTCGACTTGTTTCCTTTATAATTAGGGTCCTGGAATAGTCGACTTGTTTCCCTTATAATTAAGGTCCTGGAATAGTCGACTTGTTTCCCTTATAATTAGGGTCCTAGAATAGTCGAGTTGTTTTCCTTTATAATTAGGGTCCTGAATAGTCGAATTGTTTCCCTTATAATAAGGGTCCTAGAATAGTCGAGAGTTGTTTTCCTTATAATTAGGGTCCTAGAATAGTCGAGTTGTTTCCCTTATAATGAGGGTCCTAGAATAGTCGAGTTGTTTTCCTTATAATTAGGGTCCTGGAATAGTCGAGTTATTTGAAACATCCCTAGTCCTCATTATCATTCAGGTCATGTGACAGTAGGTTGCAGGGAAGCCGTGACAGACAGCCGTGACACAAATCCACAGCCCTAGGTCATACGCGACAGGGTAGAGATGTGTAACCAATCCAATTCTTCTTGTTTTTAGTAGTATGTCCCAGAATGGCCACCTTACACTTCTGAAGTCTTTCAAATAGTCTTGGACAGCAACTTGCTTCGAGATTTGAATTCCTACAGCCAGAGATATAGAGTATCTTGCTCGAAACAGACATCCCTTTCCTCTTCCCCACCGAGTTTCTTTAATTCCTGCTCACCTTAACCTCCTTTATCCGAATCTCCTTTATTTCACCGCTCATCTCTTAAGAGAAAAAAGAAATGTTTGAAACAGTCAGGATCTGAACAAAAGTAAACGTAAGAATAAACGAAAATGTTTTCGAAGTCTTTTTGGAGATCATAAGACCCATTTTACCTGATCTTGCATTTAAAAAAAATAATCGCATAAAAGTTAAAGTATGACAACAAATATCTTGGATAAAAAAAAACCCACAAAAAACATATTTTAATATAGGCGTGTGTTTCCATGGTGATGTATCCTGTACATAAAGTTCGACCCAAATTCTAGGTGTCGGCGTCTGAATATGCAAAATCATGAACGGTAACACGCTAGTAAGTGGCACTCTGAGGTGCCGGTAGCATTAATTGAAGACTGAGACTTTAGCTGCCATCATAACGGACGTAACTGTCCAGCACCGGCACATGTGAATGACGGGTACAGGCAACATCTAAACAAACTACCCCTTATAACGCCCCGTTCTCCTCACCAAGGAAAACAAAACAAAGCAAAACAAAACAAAACAAAAAAACAAAAAAAAAAAAAAAACAAAACAAAAAAAACCCTCGAGATTTCTCCCACCTGTTCTTGTACCATTTACATGATCAAACTTAAACACAAACATGAGAAATGCACCTAAAAATCAACGTTAGTTTGGAGATATCTTTCAGCTTTTTCAACCCCAAACGTTATAGATGGAGCACACACGTATAAACAGGAAACTCATGTACAGGGTCTCGATGTGGATGTCCTTGCAGATCTGAATATGGTCTGGAACGAGATACGTCTGCCTACCTTCCAATTCTTCGAGGATTTATCATCTGACGAAAAAGATGTCCCGAGGGCTATTTAAGAGAGAGAGAGAGAGAGAGAGAGAGAGAGAGAGAGAGAGAGAGAGAGAGAGAGAGAGAGAGAGAGAGAGAGAAGTATGTGCAAGAGAAGGGTTTACAACAATACTGTCATGCTTTATACTGTACATGTTTTACAAAGGGTGTCTATGTACAAAGATTGTTAAGGCTGTTTGTTTTGCGTACTTGTTTGCCTTTTTCCTTTTTTTTTTTTTTAAAATTTTAATCCCTGCTTCTGCAAAACATGGTAAAAGCAAATCAAATCCAAATGTTTTACAATAATAAAAAAAAAAAAAAGAAGGAAAATAGGATCGATACCGGACATGGCCATGTGCCTGTCAGTATCAACAAAATAGGGCCTACCACCTGTTGAACCGGTCCACTTATCCGTCTCAAGAAAATCAGTTGTATTATCGCCGGTCTCAAAACGTCGTCACATTAACAATCACCAGAAAAAGACAACAGCTGCAGTAAGTATTGGAAAAAAAAAAAAAAATCACGGTCAAAACTTAAGGCTAACGTAACACACACAAGAAAATGCCCCCTCTTCCGCTAAGAGAGCAACTGAGGGAAAATAGAATGAAGAGAAATGGAAGATTATAACAAATTTCTGCCTATGGAGAGGCTATGCTTCGAATGTACAGCTGTAGTTGGCTTTCTGACTACATATATATATATATATATATATGTATATATATATATGTATAATTATTGATTGATTACTTCTTTTCTTCCTCTTCTCAATATTATCGTTATCAACATCATCATAATCGTCATCATGTTCAGCGTTGTTGACCTTATTGTTTTCTTCTCCTCATTGTTATCATTATCATTGTTACTATCATCATCACTATCATCGTTTTCAATATCATTGTTATTGTCATAATTGTTATCACTGTACAGTTATCTACCGGTGGTAACTACCACCGCCGAGGAAGTATAGTTTTCACTCGCGTCTTTTGGTTCGTTTGCGTGTCCGTCTGTCTGTTAACAAAATCACACAAATAACGACGGACCTGATATCAACGAAACTCGGTAATGAGATGAACTCTTGCCCCTGAATGAACCCACTGAATTTTGGCGCGGATCTATGGTGTGGATCCGGATCAAAAAGTAGATCCGGGATCCGTCGACCTCGACAGAGGTCTACATTCTCCAAAATACCATCCAAGTTACCACATCATCGCTATCATGTTATCATCATTGTTATTATTGTCATTGTATTATTGTTATCATCATCATTATTATTATTACTGTCATCATCATCGTCATCATTATTATCATTATTGTCGTCGTTGTCTCTTCCCGTTGTTGTCGTCGTGCATGTGTCATTGTTGAGTTTGTAGTATGCCATTATCTGACCATAAGCATATAACCCCCCCCCCCCCCCCCCCCTCCCAAGTAAAGAAAACCCAAAGCATCCTTAACATCGTCTACAACCACTGCTAATCTTCCTGCCTTAGCATAAAAAAGACATCTACAAGAAACCGAACTGATCAACAGAGTCGACCCCCCCCCCCCCCCCCCCCCCCAGACATTAAAAACTCTTCGTCTTTTTTTTTCGTCTTCTTAGTATTGTTTTTAGGCTTATTTTATTTTATTTATATTTTATTTTATTTTTTTTCGTGGTGGTTTCATCCCCTGGTGGGCCTGGATCGGGCGAAGAAGACGGGGTTGTTGCTGACGATGGACCTGCGATTGGAGGGCAGCACGGGGCGAGAGTTGTGCATGGCCTTGTCTCTCCTCGCCAGCCGACCCCGCCTCAGGTCCTGGAAGGCTTGGAACTGGGGTGCCAGACACAAGACAGGAACGGTTGGTGACCGATGAACGCGAGCTCAAGTCAAGTTCAAGTCCGGTCAAGTCAAGTTCAAGTCGTCTAGTCAGTATAGTCAGGTCAAGTCAGGTCAAGTCAAGTCAAGTCTAGTCAGGTCAAGTCCAGTCCAGTCCAGTCCAGTCCAGTCCAGTCCAGTCCAGTCCAGTCCAGAACACCTAAGAGAAATTTAGAATGGCAATAAGTTGCTAAGCGAATCACAATTCGATTTGAAGTTCCATAGGGTGTGTGTGGGTGGTGTGTGTGTGTGTGTGTGTGTGTGTGTGTGTGTGTGTGTGTGTGTGTGTGTGTGTAAGGGGGGGGGGGGTGGTAATATAGGAGTGGGAACCGGGGCGGTGCGTGTTGGGGGAGGGAAGTGGCGGATTTCTGTCATTGCTGGTGAATTTCCAGGTATAACCCCATCTCACACCACGACGGGAAAAATAATGTTTTCAGAGGATTGCTGCCTAGAGTCAATGTTCGCACAGGCGGCGTGTGTGTGTATGTGTGTGTGTGTGTGTGTGTGTGTGTGTGTGTGTGTGTGTGTGTGTGTGTGTGTGTGTGTGTGTGTGTGTGTGTGTGTGTGTGTGTGTGTGTGTGTGTGTGTGCACGCGCTTTGTGTGTGTGTTGTTGTTGTTTTTTCCTTTTAATAACACATCTGTCTACGGAGGCCATACCAGGAACACATATCCACATGTATTTTTGCCTCAAGCTAACGGATCAACGTAATGCCGTAAACCTACTACGTGGACATACCATCAAGGGCACAGACTAGATATGTAACATCAAATTATCATTATATATATCATCGTCAAGTGTACAGTACAGTTAAATAAAATCTGATCATCGTGATATATCGTCGTTAAGGGAATAGTTATGCAAACTTACATATCATCATAAAGGGTATAGTTAAGTAAAATCATATCATCATGATATTATCGTCGTTAAGGGAATAGTAATACAAAGTCTAGTTGTCACCGTACATAGTCATCAATGGTATAGTTTCTGTAAAGTCTAATCATCATCATACATCATCTTTGGTATAGTTATGTAAAATCTAGTTCTAATCACGTCACCGTGACTGGTATAGTTACGCAAAATTTCATTATTATCATTCATCTCATTAATGCTATACTCATGTCAGATCTGATTATCATAATGCATTATCATCCATGGTATAGTTATGTAAAATCTAGGTACTATCATACATCATCATCAAGTAAAATCTGATTATCAGCATACGACATTATCAATGGCTTAGTTCTGTAAAATCTGATTATCATCATCCATCATAAACAGTGGGAATAACAGTAAATAAACAGTAAACAGTGGGAATAGTTATTCAAAATCCCATTGTTATCACATACCAAATTCAACGGCATAGTTAAGCGAAATCTAGTTAACATAACACAACATTAGCTATGTAAAAGTCTGTAATAATCATAGAGCACTATCAAAGGAATAAATATAAACATGTGATGTATGACTAAACATCACATTATTTTGTTCACATCTCTCTCTCTCTCTGTTAATACAAAAACACAATAACAAATGCAAAAAAAAAAAAAACAAAACAAACAACACACACACACACACACACACGCGCACGCACACGTGCACACACACACACACACACACACACACACACCCAAACGTACTAACTGGACATGCCTCCAATATGCTCTGAGCCTGACCTTATGCTTATCAATGTGTGCAGAAACCAATGCCGATTTCTCGTATTCGGAACATGACGTCATCACCCTACCTGTTCACTGGACATTGTCTGCACGTGCTCAAAAACCGTCCAGATGACGTTCTCCGTGCACGGGGGCGAGGTGATGCTGCCATGGTAAAACGGAAGAAATGGTCCAATCGGGAGGGCAGGAGCTGCCTGACGTTCAGCCCTTCCACGGGCATCTCTTCGTCTGAACAGCACACACAGGGCAGAAGCCTCGTATGGTGATGAACTTTTTGCTGTGGTTATGCAGGTGTGTGTGCGTGTGTGTGTGTGTGTGTGTGTGTGTGTGTGTGTGTGTGTGTGTGTGTGTAGTATCTTACTGGTGCGAGAAAACTCATATAGTTTGGAACTTTCAGCTGTGGTTCAAATGCCTTGCAGGAACAGAAAAACTCGCATAGTTAGAAACTTTCTGCTGTAGGGTATGTCCCTTACAGAAGCGTGAAAAACGCGTATAGTTAGGAACTTTCAACTGTGGTCTATGTGCCTCACAGGAGTAGAAAAACTCGTATACTTGGGAATTTTCAACTGTAGTATATGTGCCTTACAGAAGCGTGAAAACTCGTATAGTTAAGAACTTTCAAGTGTGGGGTATGTCCCTTACAGAAGCGTGGAAACTCAAATAGTTAGGAACTTTTAACTGTGGTATATGTGCCTTACAGGAGTGTCAAACCTCGTATAGCTAGGAACTTTCAACTGTGGTGTAAGTCCCTTACAGGAGGGGGAAAACTCAAATAATTGGGAACTTTAAACTGGAGTGTATGCCTCTTACAGGATCGGGAAAACTGGTATAGTTAGGAACTTCAAACTGTGGTGTATGTCCCATGACAGGAACGGGAAAACTCAAATAGTTGGGAACTTTAAAATTGGGGTGTATGTCTCTTACAGGATCGGATCTTACAGGATAGTTAGGAACTTTCAGCTCGTGGTGTCTGTACCTTAAGGGCGTAGTTTTTTTTTCTTCAAAGATGTAGAGGGGGCATGAATAGTTTCTCCATCTTTTTCTGATCAGAGGCTTATCGCACACACTGAAGGCATTCATTACCTCCTGTTGGCCTGACTGGCCTGACTGGCCTGACTGGCCCAGCTGGATATATCTACTTTTCACAGATTGGCAGTCTGTTTATATATCCTTCTCTTTCTACTTGCAGTATTGCCCACATTGAAGGCATTCAACACTTCCTGTTGGTCTGATTGGCACTGTGTCTGCCTGCTGTTCACAGACTGGCTCTCCGCCTACCACACTTGGCATCCAACTGTCCGGATTGAAGCACACGCGGGGTGGTTCATGCACTGACAAAGGCTAGGGACATGCAGAAGGCTGACCTCGCTGAACAGCCGACAAGAAGAAGAAGCTAGCATTCGTGGTGACCTGTGAGAGGTGACCAAGTCAGCTGAATCATTCTCTCTCTCACCAGGAAGTAGTGAGTGACCTGAACGAGCGGGCGTGGTTACACCCAAAGACACAAGCAGATGAAAAATCAGATGCAACACGAATCCTGTCCCCATCGACATCTTTGGTCTGTATCAGTGAGGACTGAGATAATTCTGTCCGCCAAGCCACAGAACGTTGCTATGTATAATGCATGGAATGAAAATAATGAAAGTACATGAGAAAAAAAAAAAAAAAAAAAGTTCTAACTTCTAGCCCTCAATGGCCTCAATTAAGTTTTTTTTGTATTGACAACTGAGTGGATTTCTAAATTTGAGTGGATTTTTGAATTTGAGTGGATATCTAAATACGAGTGGATTTTTAGATTTGAGTGGATTTCTAATGGAAACACTCCCTTTAAAGACCCATTTCTCTAGAACAAATTTTCCTCGGATTACAGATTCGCCCCATTTAAACATACGTTTTTTTTTTTCTTCTTTTCAACATTTATCTCTGATTAAAGACTCAATTTAAGACCTACTTTTTCTGTGCTAGACCAACTTCCGACTACAGTCTACCTTTTTAAAGATCTATTGCTCCATACTAGATTTACCTCCGATTGAAGACCTATTTGCTTTAGAGACAAACTTCTATACTAGATTTACCTCCGATTGAAGACCTATTTGCTTTAGAGACGAACTGTTCTATACTAGATTTTCCTCCGATTGAAGACTTATTTGTTTTAGAGACAAACTGTTCTATACTAGATTTACCTCAGACTGAAGGCTTACTTGCTTTAGAGACAAACTGTTCTATACTAGATTATCTCCCACTGAAAGCTTGCTTCAGAGACAAACTGTTCTATACTAGATTTACCTCCGATGGCTTAACTCCCTTTAAAGACCTGTCGTTCCATACCAGATTTACCACCCATTGAACTCTTAACTCCCATAACACACCCCTGTTCTATACTAGATTCACCACCGATTGAAGGATAATTTCCTCTAAAGACCTATTGTTCTGTACTGCTTCCATTGAAGATTTAACTCCCTTCGAGGACTTATTGTTCTATACTCGATTTACTTTGCTCTGAATTACTCCCTTTCATGACCTCTTGTTTCATACTAGATTCATCACCGATTGAAGACTTACTCCCTTTATATATTAGATTTGCATCCTGTTGAAGAATTATTCCTTTTAAAGACTAACTGTCTACATCAGATTTACATCCGGTTGAAGACCTACTCCTTTTAAGACAAACTGTTCTATTCTAGCTTTACATCCGATTGAACACTTACTCCCTTTAAAGACCAACTGTTCTATTCTAGCTTTACATCTGGTTGAACACTTACTCCCTTTAAAAGACCAACTGTTCTATTCTAGCTTTACATCCGATTGAACACTTACTCCCTTTAAAGGCTCAACTGTTTTATACTAGATTTACTTCCGGTTGAAGACTTACTGTCTTTAAAGACCAACTGTTCATATAAGATTTACATCCGGTTGAAGACTTACTCCCTTTAAAGACCAACTGTTCTGTACTAGATTTACTTCCGGTTGAAGACTTTACTCCTTTAAAAGACCTCCTGCACCATACTAGATTTACCAACGATTTGAGACTCCCTTTAAATACCTATTGTTCTATACTAGACTTACATCCGATCAAGGACTCCATTGAAAGACCTATTATTCTACACTAGCTTTAAAGACCTATTGTTCTATACTAGACTTACATCCGATCAAGGACTCCATTGAAAGACCTATTATTCTACACTAGCTTTAAAGACCTAGCTTTAAAGACCTACTGTTCTATACTAGACTTACATCCGATCAAGGACTTCATTTAAAGACCTATTGTTTTACGCTGGCTTAAAGACCTATTGTTCTATACTAGACTTACATCCGATTAAGGACTTCATTTAAAGACCTATTGTTCTATACTAGCTTTAAAGATCTATTGTACTATACTAGACTTACCCGATCAAAGACGCCATTTAAAGACATACTATTCTATACTAGACTTACATCCGGTCAAGAAATCCATTTAGATACCTATTGTTCTATACTAGCTTTAAAGAATTATCGTTCTACACTAGATTTATGTCCGATTAAGGGCTGCATTTAGAGACCTTTTGTTCTATACTAGCTTTACATGCGATCGAGGACTCCATTTAAAGAAACTACTGTTCTATGCTAGATTCACATAAGATTTAAGGTTCGAGTCCTTTAACGATCCATTTTCTCCTTTACCAGATTCACTTTGTAAAACTGACCCCCCCCTCCCCTCCCCCTTTTTTTTTTACAGAACTGTTTTTCTCCCCCTATACTAGATTTACGTGCAGTTAAAGACTCCCTTTAGGAACCCATTTCTTTCTATATTAGTTACACTTGATTATAATCTCAATCCCTACAAAGACCGTTTTAAAAGGCATTTTCGTGAGTCGTTACGAATTATTTAATTGTGTCAGTGTCCTAATAGTGCGAGGATCTTCAAACACCCAGCAATCAATTTCGCTTCGGTTTGCTTTTAAAAAATTTTTTTTTTTACTTTCTTTCTTTCTTTTTCTTTCTTTCTTTTTCTTTCTTTCTTTCTTCTTCTTCTTCTTCTTCTTCTTCTTCTAGTGTCTCTGAGTTGAATGCTTGCGACTGCCTATAGGTGTCTGGATTTCTGCATGTTCTGTTTGCAGTGAGATGCTACATTCGTCTGTGATTTTGGATGATCTGGCACCTATGGTTTATCAACTGCCTTTGAACAGATTTGCCAGGGTTTATTTTTGCAAGTTCAGCCTATGTCTGGCATCATGTTAACACCAACAGTCTATAAGAACATGTTGTATAGTGAATGGTGCATCACATGGCACGTATCATAGAACTTCCTCACTTTTTAGATACGAGTGAGTGTCAAAACAGTGCAGAGAGAGAGAGAGAGAGAGAGAGAGAGAGAGAGAGAGAGAGAGAGAGAGAGATAGAGAGAGAGAGAGAGAGAGAGAGTAATATAAAAAGAAAATGAAAGATGTGATACCTCTATTATTAAGCAGCTCAGTTGCCGCCAGAATGCTCCATAAAGCCGAGTTGGCTTTCTGAAATACACAAACATGAAATGTACAATCTTTCTCCCTCACTCCTTCTCAGAGAGAGAGAGAGAGAGAGAGAGACAGAGAGAGAGAGAGAGAGAGAGAGTAATATAAAAAGAAAAAGAAAGATGTGATACCTCTATTATTAAGCAGCTCAGTTGCCGCCAGAATGCTCCATAAAGCTGAGTTGGCTTTCTGAAATACACAACATGAAATGTACAATCTTTCTCCCTCCTCCCTCACTCCTTCTCAGAGAGAGAGAGAGAGAGAGAGAGAGAGAGAGAGAGAGAGAGAGAGAGAGAGAGAGAGAGAGAGAGAGAGAGAGAGAGAGAGAGAGAGAGAATATGCAGTCTATCGTATGGCTCGACAAAATGATACCCAACTCCTCTCTCTCTCTCTCTCTCTCTCTCTCTCTCTCTCTCTCTCTCTCTCTCTCTCTCTCTCTCTCTCTGTGTTGTGTGTGTGTGTGTGTGTGTGTGTGTGTGTGTGTGTTTGTGTGTGTGTGTGTGTGTGTGTGTGTGTGTGTGTGTGTGTGTGTGTGTGTGTGTGTGTGTGGTGTGTCATTTGCCAAGTTTTTTTTTCCCCATTAGCCACGAGCCGTTATGCCGATATCTATTTCTGCTTGTTATCCCGCTTTCTACAGTACTAAAGTCGTTATGTTCTCAATAAGAAAGTTCTCCTCGCCCCCCCACCATAAAGCCCTATGCATACGCCCACTCATCTGATCGAAAAATTGTGAGAAAGTTGGGACTTGTGTTTACACGGCACAATACCTTTGAAAAAAAAAATTACCCAGTCATGTAGTTCAACACAGTCCCTTTAGTCTCTTTCGCTCCTGCTAAACATAAACTAAACCGACAAAAATCTAGTCAGTAGTAGTAGCGGTAGTACTAGTAAGGGGGGCTAGCTGTGTTTTTAGCCTAGGCTTTGCAGCCGTTTAAGATACCCCCCCCCCTACTTCACAATGTTCATCACTAAATCTGCTTGATTTTCCTTGTACTTAATTACATTTGTCAACTGTCGATTTAAAAAATAATTCTGTACACAGAATCAAAGTCAAGAAGATTTTTGAACATATCAGCATTTGCTGCATCT
>JADBJO010000126.1:688764-701264 GCA_016801955.1 Conus betulinus | reverse complement strand
AGTGCACGCGCGAGGTCTGCAGATTAATGGGCGACTGCTGGCGGCCGCCACACTGCGGGTACATTGACGGCCACTTGGCGGGCCCTGCAAAATGGATAATTAAATTGGAAATGAAATGAGGCAGGGAACAGTAAGCAATAAACAGTAAACAAGTGGGGTAGTTTTGCTCCCATAAGGAAAACCTAACACAGAGTACTTTTATTCAAGACTGGCACAGCCTTTTAAACTTGAATAAAGTCAGACAAATACAAAGACGAACAATCTATAGTAGTGGGGGGGAAACAACAAGCGCAGGCCACCACTAAATTGTCTTAATAGTAATGACTTGGCAAAACTTTGAACTTAAGGAGGGGGAGGGGGGAGGGGGGGTGGGGGTGGGGGTGGGGGTGGGTGGGGGGGGGGGGGGGGGGGGGGGGGGCAGGAGATTGAAGATGTTAAAAACTGGGAACAATGAAATTAAGAAAATTTTGTTGCAGATATGAAAACTCTTCACTGGCTGCATAAGGGAACCATCGCAATCCCTTTTTTAAGGCAGATATATTTGTATTGCCTGCTCCGAGGCCTTTCGTCCGCTGGGTCGACAAGTGCGTCATGTGCTCCAGTCTCTCTTTTCTTTCTTTCTTCTTTTTCTTTTTTTTTTTTTTTTTTTCTTTCTTTCGTTTTTTTATGTTCTTTCTCTCCCTTTTCGTTTTCTTCCTGCTTTCTTTCCTTCCTTTCTTCTTTTTGTTTCTTTCCTCCTTTCCTTTTTTTTTTTTTTCTTTCTTTTTTCGTTTTTCTGTCTTTTTCATTTTTTTTTTATTTTCGTTTTTCTGCTGCTCTTTTCTGTTTCTTTCTTTTTCTTCCTACCGTTCTTTCTTCCTTTCTTTTCTTCTTCCTACTTTTCTTTCTTCCTTTCCTTTTTTTTTCCTTCCTTTCTTTTTCTATTTTCCCCTTTTCCCCCTCAAACGTGGGTGTGGATTCTTGCACCTCAGGTTGAAACCTAAACAAGTCGATCAATGACTAATTATGCTATATACTATTATGATGTGGACAGGCTTGTGAATGTGTGTAATTATTCAGCTAACTGTTTTTTTTACCTATTCTTGTCCGAACTTCAACTAGCAAAACACTGTCTACAAAGAAATAGTGGCCTGTAGTTTGAGTCCCATCTTGTTTCCCCGAAGATGGAGTATAGCTGCCTTAATGGCGGGATAAAAAACGGTCATACACACAAAACTCCACTGCCTGTCTACACAGGTAGTGTCCGCAGGAGTATCGCCTGCGTACCCAGAAGAAAGAAAAGAAAGAAAGAGACCATCTTGTCTTCATTTTTGGAACAGTGTTTTTTAGTCTGTAACTGGTGTACCATAATCTCTCTCTCTCTCTCTCTCTCTCTCTCTCTCTCTCACACACACACACACACACACACACACACACACACACACACCACACACACACCACATACACACATACATACGCACGCGCGCACGCACACACACACACACATAAACGCATGCACACACACACACACACACACACACACACACACACACACATTCACTCACACACAGACACACCGCACGCAGGCACGCATGCGCACACACATATAAAGAAAAAAAGAAAAGAAAAAAAATTGTAGGTAGAGCAGAAGAAAGAGGACTGAGGGGGAAAAAAGAAGACTAAGGCCGAGAAGGACGAAGAGCAGAAGAGAAGAAGAAGAAGAGAAGAAGAAAGAAGAAAGAAGAAGAAGAAGAAGAAGAGAAGAAAGAGAAGAAGAAGAAGAAGAAATAGAAGAAGAAGAAGAGAAAAAGAAGAAGAAGAGAAGAAGAAGAAGAAGAAGAAAGAAGAAAAAGAAAAAGAAAAGAAGAAGAAGAAGAAATAAGAAAAGAAGAAGAAGAAGAAGAAAGAAGAAGAAAAGAAGAGAAGAAGTAAACAAGACGATAAAACACGTCATTCCCCAAAAACAGACATGGGTATGGTGACAAAGGGCGGTAATTTTCATCACCTAATACTCACTGTCGGCCTCAAGTTTGTGAGCAGAAGTCCGGTAATCCTGCACCACCACCACCACCCACTACACATAAACTCTATCCCCAGCCCCCCTCCTCCCCCCCACCCCCCTCTCCTGCTTTAATATTCCTTTGATGATGGCTGAAGGAACGAAGAAAGCGGCCAGGCCTGGTGCATCACTGAGTGACGGTTGAATAATGCCCAGGGAAGGAAAATGGTGGGACGTGGGGTGTAGAAGGCTGGGACGATCACGAGGGGGGTGGGGACGGGGGTGGGGTAGGTGGTGGTGGAAGTCGGGGATAGGGGAGGTAGGTGGGTGGGCAGGGGCGGGGGAGGAGGGTGCGGGAGATAGGGATAAGGGGATGGGAAGGGGACAGGAAAAGAGGGTCGGTAGATTTAAGGTTCGAATGGTACTTTGGTTTCTTCTTCTTCTTCATTTTTCTTCTTCTTTCTTCTTCTTCTTCTTTGTTCTCCTCCTCCTTCTTCTTCTCCTTCTTCTGCTTCTTTTCTTCTCAATCTTCTTTCTTCTTCTCTTAACTTCTTCTTCTTCTTCTTCTTCTTCTTCTTCTTCTCCTCCTCCTCCTCTTCCTTTCTTCTTCTTCATCTTCATCATCACTCTTCTTCTTCTTCTTCCTCCTCCTCCTCTTCCTTTCTTCTTCTTCTCTCTTCCTCTTCTCTTTCTTCTTCTTCTTCGTCTTCCTCCTCCTCCTCTTCCTTTCTTCTTCTTCTTCATTCATCATCATCATCATCATCATCATCATCATCATCATCAATCATCATCTTCTTCTTCTTCTTTGTCTTCCTCCTCCTCCTCCTCCTCTTCCTTTCTTCTTCTTCTTCTTCTTCTTCATCATCATCATCATCATCATCATCATCATCATCATCATCATCATCATCATCATCATCATCATCATCATCCATCATCTTCTTCTTCTTCTTCTTCTCTTCTTCTTCTATTACTTCCTTTTTTTTTCTTCTTCTTGTGTGTTTGAGACATCATCCCCGGAGTCGGATATCTAGCGAAGACAGCATCGATAAAGACGACAACGGCGATGTCGACAACGACGACAAAGATGACGAAAGGGAAGATGATAATGACAGACACATAATAAAGACGATACGGACAGTAAGGGTTAAATATTGGGAGGAAAATAAAGAGGAAAAAAAAAAGGAGGGGGAGAAGCCAACAGGTCCATGAGATACAGACATCTGCAGTGTTAGTCAGGCAATTTGAGCCAGCAAACTCAAATATGCATCCGTTTAAGTGAACGTGAATGCAACTCGACTATGTGGTTCTAGTCTTCCCAGTCGAGCCTAGAACCACTAAACTGCGGGTATGAGCCGGTCATGGGCCGAAACATATCCCAACGAATCTAAAGGGCTCAGATGGGAATCGAACCCACAACCTTCCCAGCCGGAATCCGCGACGCGAACCAGTGTGCCACGGTGGCTGTCATAATAATTATCGGTCATATCTTTGTGGGAAAATGGGGAACTCATTCTCGTTCTTACTTGTAACGTTATTTGCTTCTCGCTTTACTGTCCTGTCTGCTGATCATTTAAAACAAAAAACAAACAACAAAAAAACAACAAACAAAACCAAAAAACAAAAAAAAAAAAAACGACAGAAAAAAACCAACGCAAACAAAACAAACAACAACAGCAAACAACAACAACAAAAAAAAAAACAAAACAAACAAAAAAAAATGCCAGAGTAGAATGGTAATTGACCAAAAGCGCATTGCGGACCTTCACTAGAAAGCATTTCTGCCTTGTATAGATGCTAGTTTTATATGTATTTTAACCAAGCGCTAATCCTCTTCTGATTATTCTTTAAGGCAAGCAAACTCTTTTCAAACTTGCTGAGAGGTCAACACTAGACGATAGCACTGATTGATTGGTGATGGCGAATAAAACAAAAACCATAATTTAAACGGTTATTAGGAATGGCAAGCGGGTGAGGTGTGAACATTTTGTCTCCTTTTCCGAATAATGATTTTTTTCGCTTGCTAGAATGTGGAAAAATAAAAGCGATCCGCACTATTGTCGTCCAGAGCCTGTGCCACAGTCTGTGCTGGACCTGTATGTGATCATTTAACAATTTTCTTTCTTTTTTTTTTTTTGAATTGATTTCGGGATAGTGATGCTGCTGGCACACGGTGGCACAAAACGCTGGATTTTGGTGTTTAGAAGGACTCTAAAATACTGAGTTTCGCACTTTTCTTAAAGTCGAGAGAGAGAGAGAGAGAGAGCGAGAGAGAGAGAGAGAGAAGAGACAGCTAAGCGGAGGCCATAACTTGTAGATTAATGGTTTGTAAGCATTAAAACAACCAACAACAACAACAGTGAGACCTGACCTGTTTCTGGCAAAAACAGCAGGTTTGTGACTCATTAATTTGTAGATTTTGTGCGTGCACGTTTAGAAGACAATACAGGAGGGGGGGGGGGGGGGGGGGGGGGGGGTACCGGAAGACGGCAAAGGGGGGGGGGGTGAATCAGGGGGGGGGGGGTGCACGTGGGGGGGGGGGGGTGGAAAGGGGTACAGGGTCTGGGAAGGGGTGGGGGGGGGAGGAGGGGGGGGGGGGGGGGGGGGGGGGCGGGGGGGGGAAACAAAGGTCTCGACAAAAATGACGATGTGAAAAAGGGGATCATTGTCGTCACCATATACACCACAGTCATCCCCTCGTAAGTGTCTGCGCGGAAAGCAGATAATCCGGCTACCACCTCCCTCCCCTCCTTCTCCCCCCCGCTTCCCCCCACCCACTCATTCCCCGTCTATCCCCCTCCCCCCCCCCCCCCCCCCCCCCCCCCCCCCCACCCCCCACTCACCCCGCCATTAAAATCCCTCTATGATGAATGAAGCGGCAAAGAAAGAGGTCAAGCTGGTTATCATGGAATGACGGCTTTGTCAGAATGACGATCAGGGTGGCCAGTCCATAAACAATGCCGAAGGACGAGGGGTAGGGGAAGGAAAGGGAGGGATGAGGAGGTGAGGGGATCCCCAGGGGTGAGGAGAAGGGCATGGGTGGGGAGGGGGGACGGAAGAGAGAGAGAGAGAGAGAGAGAGAGAGAGAGAGGGGGCTGGGAAAAGTGTGGTCAGGAGCTAGGAGAATTAAGAGAGAGGCGCGGATGGGTCAGCTTGTTTGTCGTCTTGTTTATCACCGTTATAACCGCCATGAACACCCTCCCACCGTCACTGACATACTCCCATCACCATCGTCCTCATCTCATCATCATCACCAGCCTCCTCCTCTCACCATCCTCCTCATCATTCCATCGTTATCACCATCCTCATCATCCCCATCAATCATTACCATCCTCCTCCTCCTCACCATCCCTCGTCATCCCATCATCATCATCATCAACATCCTCCTCCTCCTCCTCCTCCTCCTCACCATCATTCACCTCCTCCTCCTCACCATCACCATCATCGTCATCATCATCCCCATCTCACCGTCATATCATCATCATTATCATCATCACCATCACCATCATCATTCATCATCATCATCATCATCATCGCCATCCTCATATCATCATCATCATCAGCATCATCATCATCATCATCATCATCATCATCCCATCATCATCATCATCATCATAATCATCATCATCGTCATATCATCATCATCATCATCATCATCATCATCAACATCATCATCATCATCATCACCCTCCTCCTCCTCCTCCTCGTCATATCATCATCGTTCATCACAATGATCATCATCATCATCGCCATCCTCATTTTTCCTGGAAAATTCAACTTCTTCTTCTTCGTTTACTCAGACAGGAACCCCAGAGGCACTGACGAAGGCTGCTGTACGGTGGAGACCCTCCAGCGATCCATAAGCTTTTCTCTCATCAGTATGTTGGCAGGCCAGGTCTCTGCCCTCAGCTTTTCATGTGTGGACAGTCCTGCAGGAAGTGTTCCACTGTCACTGGGGCTGTACCGCATGGTTAACTTGAAGATTCGCCATTGTGGAATTTCGTGAACACTGTGATGTCTCAGTCTGGAGTGCCCTGTCTTCAGTCTCACAATGCTAACTTTGGTCTGATCTGTGCAGCAAGTAGTATGCATCCTTCTTGTGAAGTCTGGGTGCTGCGTCAAGCCATATTCTGATTTGCTTCTCCTTGATAGTACTTTCGATTTCTTCAAAGGAGACTTCCTTCCCAGTTGGGGCCGCTGTCCTTCCTTTTCTTTGCCAGTTGTCAGCTTCCTCATTGCCATACATATGGCAGTGTGAGGGTATCCACTGGATGACGGTATTCTTGGTGAACTGCTGCAGAATGGCCAGAGTAGAGACAAAGGAGTGAGTTCCTTGTTTTGATGTGCTGGTCCTGACTTATTAGGGTATAACGGCAGCACAATGCATTCACAGTCATATGAGAGACAAACCGTAGGGAAATACAGTAACCACTAGCACAAGGCATTCACACTGATATGTCAGACAACCGTAGGGAAATCACTGATCAGCCGTTCTTTTCTTGAAGGACAGTAACACTATCACACACAATTGCATTCACACTCATATGTCAGGACGGGGGTCGGAATAGCTCAGTGGTAGGGGGCCAGACTCGTAATCTTGGTGATCCCTGGGGGTTACGGATTCGAATCTTCCGCCGGGCCGTTTCGGTACAGGGAGAGATTTTTCACTCAGAGTTAACATAGGTTCTGACTCCATTTCCCATACAGCCTTCGAGTGAGACTATAAACCGAGGTTCCGTGTTGTGAACGCAGCGAATAATCATCTAGCACACAGTCCACGTAAAATCCCCATCACAAACTTTCGGAAGAGAAGGCCAGTTTGGCCGTTGGTATGGATGGACACGTTATAAATAGCATGCTTCTTCCCGAAGATGGAGGATGGCTGCCTTAAGACGTGAATAATAAGAAAAAAAAAAACGGTCAGACAACACAAAACTCCACTCCCTTTGTTGGGTATTGAAGGGGGGGGGGTGGGTGGATTAATCCTTGCCTGTCTATACAGGAATGTGGCAGGAGGCATCAGCCTGTGCGTATGCGAGGTGAAAAAAAGATATGACAAGACAACCGTAGGGAAATCACTAATCAGAGCACGCCTTTCTTGAAAGGACAGTAGCAGTTTCCCTTAAAAAAACCAAAAACAAAAAAAAACAAAAAAAAACAAACAAACAACAAACAAAACAAACAACAACCGGTGACACAATAACTCCAAAGAAGTCGGACACTTATCAAATTGCACGTCACTCATCCATTACATGATCATTTAGCTGGGTCATGGAGTGTATGGTCGTGCTACAGACTGTGCCTCGTCTCAGTCATTGAAGTACTGAATTGCGTAATTCAGGACAGGACGACGACCGACGATGAGGCTGGGATGATGAGGACCGAATATAGTAATGATGGGACTTTCAGCACATATATAGATACCTGATGATATAACAAAGTAGGTAGAAATGCTGGAAACGATAAAATAGGTCGCAAACACTGACGACAGCGACAAGCAGATGCCTTATCACATGATGACGATCGCCAATGGTAGTGTGTATGCCTGATCTTGGGTGTGCCATTATTGTTGAAAGGTGCATGGTGATTGGGACGAGTGTCTGATAAAGTGCAAAATAACTTGTTGTTTATAAGAAACTGTCTGCAATTATCCCACGCTGTATAAAAAAAAAACGCTAAAACGGTTTCACCGACTTCTAAACAACACAACAACAACAATGCAAAAAACGGTATCATTTGTGGTGTACGAAGCATGTCAACAATGTGTGAAAAGACTGTGGGGAGGGAAACCGTTGTTCAATAAGGGTACGAGAGTCATTGAAACAGGAGAAGTGTAACGCTGACGTCAAATATGTTCACTGAGGGGCATTGCCGCGCTTGATAAGGAGTTCTATATAACATTGGATAGTTCCTGTCAGCGGTCTATTCATCCGCTAAGAATTCGTCGTGTAACAAAGTCTTTAGGAGCGGGAGTGGTAAGCCCCCACCTCCACCCTATCCCCCCATTCCCCCCCCCCCCCCCAAACCCACCCACACACACAGGTAACCGTGCTTAGGTCATGGCGCACGAACAGTATAATGGCGGTTTACTTACATGGTGGATTTAACAACGGTCACAATGGTGTGACTCGGAATTACATCGTAAAACAGAAGAAGAATGAAGAAAAGGAAAAAAAGTAACGAAGAAGAAGAAGAAAGAAGAAGAAGAAAGAAGAAGAAGAAGAAAGAAGAAGGAAGCAAGAGGCAAGACGACACTGATAATGATGAATCAGATGTTTCAGTTTTAATACATTAAAGCCTATACCACCCACACACAGCCTTATCGAGGCTGTAAAACTTCACACAGCAAAAAAAAAAAGGTACATAATCGCCAAGCAGACCATCAAAAACAAACAACAACAACAAAAAGTGAAAACGAAACACATATCAAACGCTGTTTTTGTTCAGGGCGGAAGCTAAAACTATGGACATATACAATGACGCTGTGCTGTGAGCGCCCAGTCATTACCCACAGTGAGCAGTTTCCAGGTTTTATACAATCGTTAGGAAAATCAATCAAAACGTGAAGTCGGTTCTGCTCTATGGCTGCGAGACTTGGAGAATGACCAAGACAATACAGCAAAAAATCCAGACTTTCATCAACACCTGTCTGAGGCGCATCTTCAAAATCAGATGGCCAGAGAAGATCAGCAATGAAGATCTATGGAAGCAAGCAGAACAGGAACCAGTGGCAAGCAGATTCTGCGGAGGAAGTGGGGCTGGATTGGACACACTCTCAGGAAGCCAGCATCCAGCACCACACGCCAGTCCTGACATGGAACCCGCAGGGGAAAAGGAAGAGAGGCCGACCTCGCAGCAGCTGGAGGCGAGACACTGAGGCAGAGATAAAGAGGCAGGGGACCAACTGGACAGGCATTCAGCAGAGCAGCCCAGAACCGAGGTGCGATGGCGGAGTGTTGTCGATGACCTATGCTCGCCCTTGAGTATGGGCCTAAGTAAGTAAGTAAATAAAATCAATTAAAAAAAACCCACGCACAGTTAAGTCCTACGACACAACAACAAACCCAAAAAGCAGAATGGACAGTTTTTTGTCCACTCAGCGGAGTGTGTACAATTTCCACTGCCTAATCATCAGATTACAAACAACAAAAAACCTGGCATGTCATTCGTAAAAACTTCTCGAAAACCCTCCGAAACTTTCCCAAAACTCATGAATTTTTTCTTTCAGTCTCACTCTCCGAAAATTTCCTCCAAAACTCCCTTGAAATAATACCCGAACACTCAGAAACTCCTCTAAAATTCTAGCGGACCGTTCAAAATGGCTCTGAAATCCCTCCACAAAACTTCTCTTAAGGAACTTTAGTTCTACTCCAACATTGCTCCTCAACTCCCACGAAATTAGTAGACTTATCTTGTGATGTGATTTTAGTGAAAGTCGGGAGTGGAGGTGAGGGTGGTGGTGGGGAGGTCTTATGTTGTTCATGCGTCTGCTGAAGGACACGTATTGCGCGCTCGCGCTCACACACACACACACACCCACACACACACACACACACACACACACGTGCGGCGCGCGCATACGCGCACCACACGCACACACACACGTGCATGTGTGTGGGTGTGCGTGTGTGTGTGTGTGTGTGTATGTGTGCGTGTGTCACACACACACACACACACACATACGCACAACGCAGCATGCGCGCACTCACAAGCACACACACACACAGTGTGTGTGTGTGTGTATGTGTGTGTGTGTGTGTTTATGTGTGTGTGTGTGTGTGTGTGTGTGTGTGTGTGTGTGTGGTGTGTGTGGTGTGTGTGAATGTGTGCATATGTGTGTGTATGGTGTTGTGTGTGTGTGTGTGTGTGTGTGTGTGTGTGTGTGTGTGTGTGCGCGCGTTCGTGTGTGTGGTGTGTGTGTGTGTGTGTGTGTTGTGTGTGTGTGTGTGTGTTGTGTGTGTGTGTGTGTGTGTGTGTTGTGTGTGTGTGTGGTGTGTGTGTGTGTGTGTGTGTGTGTGAGTGTTGTTATACAATTGTATGACGAGTAAGGGCTGTTACTTTACCCAGGGCTTCTGTGTAATCCCACCACTTCTTTACCCTGCCTGAAAATAAGACCAAGGAAGGAGGAATAATGTGTGTTTTTGCGTGCGGTGCGTGCGTGCGTGCGTGCGTGCGGCGTGCGTGGCGTGCGTGCGTGCGTGCGCGCGCGCGCGCGCGGCGCGCGCGTGTGTGTGTATGTGTGTGTGTGAGTGTGTTGTGTGTGTGTGTGTGTGTGGTGTGTGTGTGTGTGGTGTGTGCGTGTGTGTTGTGCGTGTATGTGTGTGTGTGGTGTGCGTGAGGTGCGTGCGTGCGTGCGTGCATACGTGCGTGTGAGTGTGTGTGTGTGTATGTGTCTGTGCACGTGAGAGAGAGAGAGAGAGAGGAGAGGAGAGAGAGAGAGAGAGAGAGAGAGAGAGAGAGAGAGAGATTAGAAATTAAACGTACATATCTAAGAAAAGAAAACAAACTCAGAACGAAAACCCTACCCGAATCAATACAACCGAATCAATATTCAAACACGGATACATCAATATTTGTCTATTACTCTCCAGGAATGAAAAGAAAACCGAAAAGTATTCACTCATTATCTAAATGAAAAGAAGGGGTATCTGTAGCACAGACACAGAAAAAGAACACAAGAAAAGAGAAAACAAAGGAGAAGACAGAAGTAGGGGAGAACAAGAGAAAGAATGAGACGAAAGAAGAACAAAACAGGTCACTGGAAAAGAAGATGAGGGAGAAGAGAAAAAGAGGAACAGACAGACAGACAGACAGAGAGAGAGAGAGAGAGAGAGAGAGAGAGAGAGAGAGAGAGAGAGAGAGAGAGAGATGGAAGGAAGATGAAGAGAGAAGAAGAAGAAGTAAGAAGAGAAAGATAGAGAGAGACAGACATAGAGAGAGAGAGAGAAAAAGAGAGAGAGAGAGAGAGAGAGAGAGAGAGAGAGAGAGAGAGAGAGAAACAGACATACATGCATACATACAGTATAACAGACAGACAGACAGACAGACAAAAAACATCACTGACGACGTGTCGGCGAACGGGCGCTGTTGACTGTAATCCTGACGCGGGCGAAGGACTGAGCAAGCTCCTGCACCAGTCGTGTTTGAAGCCGGTGACGCGATAGCGCCGCGGTTTCCCAGGGCTCGTGCGTGGCCCAGGATTCCTGTTCCTGGAGTTCTGAATTACAATGATTCTTTGGGACGGGGATCTCCCGACAGAGGACCGGTAGACTTCGACAGTGAAGGGACGGGATGATATGCCGCCTCTGGGGGCTCTTCTCTCTCTGGCTTGATGTTGTAACCTTAGGAAAAGGATATCACAGTGTATTCATCTTGTAGCTTTTGTAACACAGGCATGTTCTTGATTTTGTTTACAGTTTGTAACCTGTTGAAAAACATGCACGTCGTGTTTGTAACCTCGAGAAAAAGACATTATAGTGTATTCATCCTGTAGCTTTTGTAACACAGGCATTATTTTTTTGTCTGTTTACCTGTTGTAACCTGTTGAAAAAAAATGCATGTCGTGTTTGTAACCTCGGAAAAAAAGACATTATAGTGTATTCATCCTGTAGCATTTGTAACGCATGCATATTCTTGATTTGTTTACCGTTGTAACCTGTTGAAAAAGATGTATATCGTGTTTGCTATGGGCGTGAGTCGTAGTAACTTGTAACCCGGTGAAAAGCCGTGTCGCATTTGGTCTTGGCTTGATGTAATAGCTGTTCTCTGTTAAAAAAAGAGACCTACTGAGTTTACATTAATCTGACGCTATAGTTGTAGCCTAATGAAAAATTCCATGCTGCGTTTGCTCTGGGCTTCTCCAAGAATTACAGTCTCTTGAAAATAGATTAAGATCGTGTTTGTTCTAGACAAAATGCAACAAATACAGAATATCAAAAATAAGATTGGATTTGCACTGGACAAAGTATAACAGTTGTACTTTATTGCTAGAGTTCATACGGCCTTTACGCTGGATTTGATGCGACGGTAGTTTCAAGTTAAAAGTTCCTATAGTCTGTGGGCCGTATGGTTGTGAACCGTCAGAGCTTCACCTTGTCTATGGCTCGGCATAGTGGGGAAGGCAGAACTATCCCTCTTTTTCCACCGCCTTATACCTTCCCTGAACTAAATCAGGCAGCCATTTATTCCTGGGTGGAGAGTGTCTTCAAACCGAAAAAAATCCGACTCCACGTGTGGTTCGAACTCAAACAACCGTCCAGCTGTGCAGGTAAACGCTCCAACCATTTAGCCACGGGGCCCTCTACCTATGGTTACCTATGGAGAAAACAATTCACGTCGTCTTTGCATTGGGCTTGGTGCAATTGTTGAAGCCCATTGAAAAATTCACATCGTTTTTGCTCTTGGTTTGATGGAATATTCATGGTCTGTGAATTTTTTTCTTATTGCTCTGAGCTTGATGCAACATTGTAATCTATCCTAAAGCTTCATGTTGTGGATTTCAAACACTACCTGTGCAACGTGCTGA
>JADBJO010000126.1:666264-681264 GCA_016801955.1 Conus betulinus | reverse complement strand
CAGGAGAGCTGCAGTGAGAGTGTGGCCTCCAACGATCCACTGAATCAGAGACGTGAAAGATGACTGAATGTACGGCGTGGCGGATGGAGAAGGTCGGCCATTTTTCATTGTGAGCGGACTGGTGAGACGGCCTTTGGTGTCAGGGCCGTGCCTTCTGACCGTGTTGCGCGTGCTGGTTTGCAGTGACCGAAACGGTCTTCTCTCGATGACCGATATGTGTTGCCCACACATCCCCCGCTTACTAATTTACACCCCACCCCCCTCTCTCTCTCTGTCTCAATGCAATGATTTGATTCTTTGCGTGTTATAGCGGTCCAATTCTCTCTTACGAGAGTTCTGTGTTCTCTGTTGCTTTCCCTGTCTCTTTCTCAATATAATGATTTGATTCTTAGCGTGTTGAAGCGGTCCAATTCTCTCTTACGAGAGTTCTGTGTTCTCTGTTGCTTTCCTGTCTCTTTCTTTCTCAGTATAATGATTTGATTCTTAGCGTGTTGAAGCGGTCCAGTCCTCTCTTACACGATTTCTGTGTCTTCTGTTGTTGTCTCTCTCTCTCTCTCTCTCTCACTTTCTCTCTCAATGTAATGACTTGATTCTTTGCGTGTTGTAGCGATCAAATTCTCTCCTCCACGATTTCTCTCTCTCTCTCTCTCTCTCTCTCTCTCTCTCTCTCTCTCTCTCTCTCTCTCTCAATACAATGACTTAATTCTTTGCGTGTTGTAGCGGTCCAATTCTCTCCTACACGATTTCTGTCTTCTGTTGCTCTGTCTGTCTGTCTGTCTGTCTGTCTGTCTGTCTGTCTCTCTCTCTCTCTCTCTCTCTCTCTCTCTCTCTCTCTCTCTCTCTCTCTCTCTCTCTCAATACAATGCCTTGGTTCTTGCATGTTGTAGCGATCCAATCCTCTCTTACACGATTTCTGTGTCTCCTGTTGCTCGCTTGTCCTCACGATCTGTGATCCCCATTTGATCCCTTCATCACTTTTCATCACTCCATCCATGCCGATGTCCAGCAGCCTTACGTGGCCCAAGTCGAGGCAGAAGTCGGGTGCTGGCCACTGGTGTCATTTCTTACAGCTGCTGACGCTTTCTCCTCGCTTGAAGACGTTGGCTATCCTTCACACCCACGTTGTTTCTCTCTCACAGGCTGATTGAAGACGTTGGCTATCCTTCACATCCACGTTGTTTCTCTCTCACAGGCTGAGTGAAGACGTTGGCTATCCTTCACATCCACGTTGTTTCTCTCTCACAGGCTGAGTGAAGACGTTGGCTATCATTCACATCCACGTTGTTTCTCTCTCACAGGCTGATTGAAGACGTTGGCTATCATTCACATCCACGTTGTTTCTTTCTCACAGGCTGAGTGAAGACGTTGGCTATCACTTACACCCACGTTGTTTCTCTCTCACAGGCTGATTGAAGACGTTGGCTATCATTCACACCCATGCTGTTTCTCTCTCTCACAGGCTGATTAAAGACGTTGGCTATCATTCACACCCACGTTGTTTTTCTCTCACAGGCTGATTGAAGACGTTGGCTATCCTTCACATCCACGTTGTTTCTCTCTCACAGGCTGATTGAAGACGTTGGCTATCATTCACATCCACGTTGTTTCTCTCTCACAGGCTGAGTGAAGACGTTGGCTATCACTTACACCCACGTTGTTTCTCTCTCACAGGCTGAGTGAAGACGTTGGCTATCCTTCACATCCACGTTGTTTCTCTCTCACAGGCTGAGTGAAGACGTTGGCTATCATTCACACCCACGTTGTTTCTCTCTCTCACAGGCTGATTGAAGACGTTGGCTATCATTCACACCCACGCTGTTTCTCTCTCACAGGCTGAGTGAAGACGTTGGCTATCATTCACACCCACGCTGTTTCTCTCTCACAGGCTGATCTTATCTGTGCAGGAACAGAATGCATATATGTGGGGAAAGGAAAGTGAAAAGCGATGGAAGGGGAGGGGCCAAATTCTTTATAGATATATTAAAAAAAAGTCTTGATGATGGGTGGGATGGAAAAAAAAGGGAGGGAGTGGTGAACGCAGAAGATATTTTAGTTCAGTTGGAGGAGGTGCGGGGTGGAGGAGGGGGGGGGGGGGGGGTGAGGAGGGTTGAAGGGGGGGGGGGGGGGGGGGGGGGGGGGGGGGGGGAGCAGACTATGCCCATTGTCCACACTGCTAGTGGATGACGCACTTCCTTGACTGATGCTCTCTTGTTTTGTCATTGTGAACAGGGGTGGAAAGCGTGTCTGAATGTGTGTGTGTGTGTGTGCGTGTGCGTGTGTGTGTGTGTGTGTGTGCGCGTGCGCGTGTGTGTGTGGTGTGTGTTGCGTGCGTGCATACGCGTGTGTGTGTGTGTGCGTGTACGCACACGAATATGTGTGCATGCGCACGCGCGTTTGTGTGTATGTGTATGTGTGTGTGTGTGTATGTGTGTGTGTGTGTGTGTGTGTGTGTGTGTGTGTGTGTGTGTGTGTGTGAGAGAGAGAGAGAGAGAGAGAGAGAGAGAGAGAGAGAGAGAGAGAGAGAGTGTGTGTGTGTGTGCGTGCGCGCACGCACGCATATGTGTGCATGCGCGCGTGTGTGTTTGCATAAGCACGCGCGCGTAATCAGTGTGATGATGTGTGTATGTTGTGTTCGCGCGCGTGTATGTGTACGTGCGTGCGTGCGTGCGTGTGTGTGTGTGTGTGTATGTGTGTTCATATATGAGTGTGTACGCGCGCGTATGTCTGCGTGCGTGTGTGTGTGAATGCCTGCATGCACGCGCGCGCGCGTGTGTATGTGTGTGCGCGCGCGCCCGCCCCGCACGTACCAGTGTGTGTTCATGTGTGTGCGTGTGTGTGTGTGTGCAGAGAGCGCACGGTGCATGCGTGTGTGCGTCTGTGTGTGTGTGAGAGAGATTAAACTCATGGTTGTCAGTACAACCATGAGTTAATCTGACAATAAACTGGTTTGTGTCAGTCAGTGAATGTGTGTGTGTGTGTGTGAGAGAGAGAGAGAGAGAGAGAGAGAGAGAGAGATTAATGCATTACAGTAAGATAAGAAGGATAGGTTATATCTGTTAAATTTGGTAGAACGTGTGTAGTTTCTTCCACAAGTTGTTTCAAGTTTGAACACTTGGTTTCTTGATTGTGTTTCGATAAGCGTATACCCAGATATGTTGTCTTACTCATTTTGATTGAAAAATTTTTCTGCGATTAGTATGAAGGCCAGAGGACAAAGCGGACAGCCGTATCTAATGTCGCTCGTTACAAGAAAGGCTTCACACGTCCATTAACTATGATCTATGGAACTAAAAGTGTTATTATAGAGAGTGTCCACCCCGTTTCATATACTGATCTTCAAAGACTGCAAGCATTTACATGAAACTGAGTGCTGTACAGGGAACTGCTTTAGAGAAGTCGACAGCAAGAAGACGTCCAGCTTTGTGTGAGTAATTCATGATTCTGTAACGTCGTCAGCTGATCTGACTACCGTTGACACACTTTCACTTTTTTCCTGTAATAGCCAGCTTTGTCCATGCGAATCAGTGTAGATACCACCTCCACAAATCGGTCTCCAATTGTAAAAGTTTCACGCACCAGTTCTTTCCCTTTATTTAGTGTTATAAGTATTCCTGAATCTGCGTATTCGACTTGTCTCCCTCCCTTTTGTAACATGTTCATTAAAAGAGCATGATACCTGTTTTTTTTGCTTGCATCCCCCCCTCCCCCCCCCCCCCCCCCCCCCCCACTCATAAGCTGTTTTCATGAATGGAAATTTTGTTAAAGCTTCACTACCAGGAAAGGAAACATTTTTCATTAATGTTCAAAGTTATGCTTACCTAATCCGCTAAAATCAAACCATCGCGCTTCCTTATAACCCGATGTGGATAATATAAATCTTTGATAAATCTTGGAAAAGGCCAAAGCAATGAGAAATACGAATACTACAATTCAATACACGAATGAAATAATAGACAACCAACTTAATATAAACGAAAAAAAAAAAAAAAAAAGGCCATTGAAATTGAAGTCTATCAACAGACTTTTGTCACAGAAAACACACGAGAATGGATGGAAGAGCATGAATTCACATATCATTCTGAAGAACTTATCTAGGGGAAACAAAATGCCTGGTCACCATCGGGTGAAGGTGTGTTTTTTTTTTTTTTTTTTTTTTTTTTTTTTCGGTCAGGGAACAACTGCCTTTGTTATCATCTGGCTCAAAGTATTACGTCTGCCTGTTAACAGATCTCTGTCAGTACGCAACATCCAAGGACAACCAGGCGAACGTCGTCTGGCTGCAGTGGTCGTCGCTTCTCATCCCCTCGATTTTTTTTTCCGTCAGCTTGAATAAGGAAAATGTCATAGGTTGGCATGTACCTGTGTCGTGTTGACCTTGTGTGTACGAAACTTTGGAAAGATGACTGATGAGGCCACATTCGTTTCACTGCCTTTTTTCTCTCTCTCTCTCTCTCTCTCTGTTTTCTCTCTCGTGCGTGCGTGCGTGCGTGCGAGTGCGTGCGTGTGTGTGTGTGTGTGTGTGTGTGTGTGTGCTGTAACTGAATCTATACGCGGTCTGAATACAAACGCGCGCGGGCGAGTCTGTACAGGGAAGTTAGCGACCTTTAAGGGACAGCCCACCTTTCTCATGTTGGCCTTGGCCACGGAAAGCGAGTTATTCCCCTTCACTCGTGAATCGTTGCAGCAGGGGTCGGCGACATCTGTACACGTCATTTTTCCTGATGTGTTGTTAGAAAGCTATATTTCAATTCGCCATGACAAATGCCATCGTTTGAACTGGATGAAAAAAAAAAAGACAAAATCATTCGCTTGGTTTTCAGAATTTTGACTGACTTCAGAAAGCGTTTCTTGATGCATTACGATAGACTGAAGTCGTATTCTCCATATTGCACCAAATGCTTCCCTTTCACCCGAATCAAAGCAAAGAAAGACGCGCCTTTATATTGCAGTTTGAGGGATTCCTTCACAGTTGTCAAGCTTTTCCTTGTCCGCTGGTTTCCCGTCAATAAACGGGTGTGTCAGTGTGTATGTGTGTATGCTTGGGCCTATTCTTGCAACCATGTACAACGTATCTGCATTGCATGTTTTTTTTTTATTTTATCTCTGTATTTTCTATTTAATGTTATGTTGTGTATTTAGATAGATCACCCATACCCCCTCCCGATTTACATCCCAGCATTGTTCCTGTTGATACAGATTGTGTTATGTTAATGTTTTCATGTGTCCCAACAGACAAGCGGTTTTAAGGCGTTATTTAGATTGAGAACAATGCATGTACATAATGATGATTCTTGTGAAAGATGAAAAAGTCAACACGACAAATTGAGGGAAACCTGGATCAACAACTTTTTTGTATTTCTTTCTTCATCTAAAAAGATAGCTGACTTGTATCATCCAGCTTGTTTTCCACGTGATATTTCAAAACGTGGTCGATTTACATTTTGATGGTTTCAAGCTTGAAGTGTTAAAAAGTTGCACACTAAAAATTTTTTTCACGAAAATCTACCTTGATCTACCTCATCTGCTTTTGCTTGCTTTATTTTGTTGTTGTTGTTGCTGTTGTGTGTGTGTGTGTGTGTGTGTGTGTGTGCGTGCGTGCGTGTGTGTGTGTGTGCGTTCGTGCGTGCATGCATGTGTGCGTATCTGTGTTCCTTTTTTCTTTTCAAGCACTGCTTTCGAGGTTGTGCCTATCCTCTTATTGACGTGTGGCATACGTCACTTGGCTTTTGTTTTTGCATCGCCCACTCTACTGCCATCCCCTCTGCTCTCCGTTTCGTCCTCTCTGTCTGTCGGAACCTAAACAGATCACACACTCACGTGTCCTTCCTGCCTTCCGGCCTGTCCTCACCCCCCCCCCCCCCCCCCCAACTCTTCCCCCTACCCGTCGCCGACAGCCCGACATAACGACCAAATAATGATGGAGGATGATAAATTCGCCACCTCTCCAGATGACAAGGCGAGAATAGAGTTGTCCCGCACCTGGACTGGAGAGTCTCTAAAGTTGTCTCCCCCTTGTCTCGAGTGTTTGCGATTTGTGTTGTTGTGTCGTCTGCTGAAAACTTTAAATCAGGTATGTGATGTTGTCTTTTTTTTTTTTTTTTTTTTTTTTAATGATTAATGATGCTGATTTTTTTTTGATGATGAATAATATTTTAAGAGAAACACACACACACACACACACACACACACACACACACACACACACACACACACACACACACACACTGTATATACGAACTTTTGCGTAAATATCTTTAAATTAAACAGATGTATTAATGAAAAATTCAAATTGATTTCAAGCTTTTTTTTCTCAATGGAACACACACCGTAATACTTTTTTGCTGTGCGAAACGAAGATGACAATGAATTTATTCATCTGATTATCTTCGCTGTCATCTCTAATCGTAGAAACGGATGTGTATAACCTTAGTGGAGTACAGACCCTACAATGATTATATCCGCAAGCATTTCATTTATAGGCAGGTCAGATGCACGAGAAAATCCAGGAAATGTAGTCTGCCTCCCTCTCTAGCTTTGGACAGACGGCTGAAATAACTAGTGCACACGTACAACAACAACAACAACACAACAACAACAAAACAAACAACAAAAAAAAAAAAAAAAAAAAAAGAAAAAAAAAAGAAAAGAAAAAGCTATTTTGGAGATAACGTTTGATAAGGTTACTCTTGTTATTGATGATTAAATGATGGGAAGAAAACATTCACGTGCACGCATGCACAAAACTTCTCTTTCTTTTTTTTTTCCCCACTCAACCCGTCCATAATTTGGACTGTGAACGATGCATACTGCAGAAGAATCTAAATGTTCATGGTGTGTGATATGTTCTGTGAAAGAACCTGTCTCATTGTGCCTTTATTCTTTTTCTGTTATGTAGCCGAAGAAAGCGTTAAAAGGTAACGATGTTCTCTTTATGATTCTTTCTTCTGCTGCCTTTACAACACACACACACACACACACACACACACACACACACACACACACACACACACACACACACACACACACACACGGACCGAAACCAGTTTGTTGTCAGGATATTTTAATGTTGTACTCCCCTCCCCCTCCCCCCCCCCCCCCCCCTTTCCCCATCTCAAACCGCGCGCGCGCGCACTCTCTCTCTCTCTCTCTCTCTCTCTCTCTCTCTCTCTCTCACACACACACACACACACACACACACACACACACACACACACACACACACACACACATGTGCGGAGATACCTCTCAGCTTTGCATGTGAAACTAACGAACAGTGCACAGACACGAGTTTCCTTAAAAATAACGAGCATAATTTTAAATTTCCAACATTTTGCTTTGAAACAAAAACTATATAGCCATACTGAACCAGTAACTGTTCGCGCTATTTCAAAGAATGGAGGCATTACATCTCTATTTCTCTTTTTTAAACGTCTTCACGCTAAAACAAGTACGATATCGTTTGTTGGCTTTGGTTTTTGCAGATTTCAGGATGTGCCTGCTCTTTTAAAAAGTGACAACATACAAACAAACGAGAAATGATGTTCATTGTCTATACAAATAGAAAATATACAAACAGTCGATTTCTGTGAATATCTGTTTTTCATATTCACCTGACACAAACGAAGCCTGGCTGGTTAATGTTTGTCTGAATTTCGAAATGGTGATGGAAACTAATGTATTTCTCCGGCTCCAGAAAATGATTTGAACATATGATTACGTAACAAAGGGAATGTGATGCACGCGCGCGCGCGCGCACAGAGACAGAGAGAGAGAGAGAGAGAGAGAGAGAGAGAGAGAGAGAGAGAGAGAGAGAGAGAGAGAGAGAGAGAGAGAAGGCGGATAGGCAGACATAAACACACAAACGTGTGCGTGCGCATATGAAAGGACACATATACAGACACACTCACGAATACACCCAAGAACACGTATGTAATACAACACATACATATTGACACGTCATATAAATTATGTAGCCTGAACACACACACACACACACACACACGCACGCACGCACGCACGCACGCACGCACGCACGCTCGCACGCACGCACGCACGCACGCACGCACGCACGCACGCACGCACGCACGCACACACACACACACACACACACACACACACACACACACACACACACACACACACTGCCTATCTGAAACTAGTTCATTGTCAGATTACATTATGTTGTATAACCCCGCGCTATCCCCCACCCCTTCCCCCATACCGCTCCTTACACACATATAGACACCACGCGCGCGCGCGCGCGCGCGCGCGCGCGCGCGCACACACACACACACACAGAGACACCACACACACACACACACACACACACCCCACCCCACCCACCCACACACACACACACACACACACAGACCACCCACACACGACACACACACACAGACACGCACAAACACTGACCGAGCGAGAAGCGTTAAGGAAAGCGTCATCACACACTGAACCGCATGCTTTTTTGACTGTGAATCTGCTTGTCTAGTCTTCAGGAGAGACTCTGTATTCGTAAAGTTTCAAGAATTTCGCGTGATTTGTGTAGGAAGACAGCCATGGATAACGGGGAAAAGAGACAGCAGTTTCTGATGAGGTCATGCTTCCTTGTGCTCTCTCTACAAGCCGTGGTGATTTCGTCACAGATTTCATCCATAGGATTTGGGCGTAAGTAGAGCCATATTGAAATCTGGCTGAACAACTTCTTGTGGAAACACACGTTTTGTACTGGTGGTAACTGTTTCGAAAGAGTCGTTCCTGAACTTAGGTACTTTGCCATTCCTTCAGTTATTCGGTTACTGTACGTTTAAATGTTTGTTTACCTTCGCATTTATTTATTCATTAATTCATTTATTTCTTTATTCATTCTTTCACTATTTTTTTTTTTTTGTAATCGGACGTATATAGTCATTGATAATAACAAGCTAATTTGCCAGATTTTTTTTTTTTTTTTTTTTTTTAAGACGAAAAAGTCTGTCTTTTCTGAATGACTAGCAAGTTTGAATTCACGATGAGACAGCGTATCTAGTTATCCGCAATTCTTTTGAAATCGAAAAGTTTCTGGGTTATCTGCTATTGTGTATTGACAGTAAATGTGTGTCCTATCCGGGTTTTTGTAAGATTCTAATTAATTTTTAGGTTCGCTCTATTTATAGGAAAGAAGTGTCGGGCTACATTTTTGATTAAAATAAGAGATCGTCTTGTTTATTTGCAGTTTGACTTTCGAATATCTGGCTTGTTTGGTTTGTTTGCAGCTGTACACGCGAGAAACACTTCTCGGCTGTTTTATGTGTTATATTTGCTTTAGTTTTATGAATAAATGTATTCACTCTTTAGCTTTTTTGAAAATTTCATTAATGAAGAGTCTTGTATAACAGTCTTTTTTTTTTATTGATAATAGTTGACTGGCTTATTTGCAGTTTGGTTGAAAGAAGTGTTTGACTTTATTTGACATATCTGATTTTATGCTACTAATATTATGTATTTGGTTCATTTTGGATTTTATTTTAATGAGAATAAGCATCTGGCGCATTTTTTTTTTTTTACATTTATCATAAGAACCTTACTTATGTGGCCTTCTTGCATTTTCTTGTATTATAGATGTCTACTAATATTTGCCTATTTCACATATAAGTATTTGACTTCATGACTTATTAGACTTTTTATTTACAGCTGTCTTGAGTCATCCGGGCATGTACAATGTTACAAATATCTGGCTTGTTTGCAATGGTTATTTGTTACTGGTAACGCGTCTTCGGTGTCTTGTCTGTTTGCAGTTTGTTTCCATAAACACATGTCTGGAGTATTCGCAAGTTTTATTTACACCAAAGTATGTGACTTCTATAACGTATTTGCATTTCCTTTCCTCTGAAAAGTATGTGGGTTTACCTGACTTACTTCGATTTCTTTAAAGTCATAAATGTCCGGTTTATTTGCAAGTTTGATCTGCAATAAAGGTCTGGCTCAATGTAATTTTCATCCTGATGAGAGCCTAGTGTCTGACTGACCTGGGTATTTGTGAGTATCATCTACAGTAAATCTCTTGCACATTTGCAGTGACGATCTGTATCAAGGATCCGACTTTCACAGAGCACACTTTAACCACATGCTCACACTAGACAGGTATGCGTCTCTATGGCAACTTATGCCGACTATTTTTAAAGATAAAACAAAATATGCAACATACATGTTTGAATCTTTTTCAAGTACTTAAAAATCGAATCATTCAGACTGTGTGAAAGGAATTTAATGTGTGTAACAAAACAGTTACTGACTCGCGGCAAATTTTGCATTCTCGCTCGACAAACACCAAGCTTACTTCAAAATTAGTTGCTGAAAAGCAATAGAGCATAACGTTGGTATAGTTGCAGGTGTTATCCCTAACATCCCATTCATAATCTCTCATTCATAGCATACCATAATTATATCCACTGGAGTTCGCTTGAGATTCGGCACAAACACGCTACAGGAGACTCCATAAAGACCACCACAGATGTTCAACAAGAAGTGATCCTTGAATTTGAAAGAGAGAAAATATTTTTCTTGTTCGTCAAAGATCTTTGGTGAAACGGATCCGGTTTTAAGGTGGTCTGACATGTTTGAAATAAAGTGGTTTAATGTTGTGATATTCTACTTCTTAGACACTAAAATTTAGAATCAGTTTTGATTATGTAAGAGATCTGACGTGCTCCCCCCCCCCCCCCCCCCCCCCCTACTACTTTCCCTCTGCAGTCGGTGGACTATAAACAACACGAAATAAAATTACTCAGACAGTAGCATTTACACAAATGTAACTGCTTTATTCAAACTCTCCGAAAATATTAGACGTTTAAAACAACAATGCATAAAGGTAAGTTTCCACTGGGAGAGGTATTCATGAATTGGTCTGGCTGTTTCAAGACTTTTCCCTCCAGCAAAACTGTCCCCGCCTGTCGCTTCCACATAAAGCTGACCGTACCCAACCTAGCAGCATCTGTGTGGCTTTCTCATGGGATTCCAGCTTATTCGCGGTCATTTACTTTCAAAACTGTATTCATCTATCTTATCATAATAATATTTGTGTGTGCACGTGTCATTGTCTCTATACGGCGTGCCTATTCCCTTGGTGCACTTACAACTGTGCGTGTGTTCACTTGTGCGCGTGCATATTATTTGTGCCAGCGGTTGCGAGCTTTTTTTTTTTTCAGTTTGTTGTATAAAATGATGGATACAAAAGATTGTTACTACGGGAAGATTAAAGTGCCTTCCTAGAGAGAGAGAGAGAGAGAGAGAGAGAGAGAGAGAGAGAGAGAGAACGCCAAAGAGAAGAGAGCGCCAAAGGAAGCGCCACCTATATCAAATATTTTTCTCTGCGTATGTTTCTGTTCATTTATCACAGTGGATTTTCCGACAGATTTTTTTGGTGAGGGACAATTCTCTTGCTGCCGCTGATTCTTTTACGTGCGCTAAATGCATACCACGCACGGGATCTCGGTTCGACGTCTAACAGACGATGTTCGAAAGTCTGCAAGGGAGGCAGTCAGTGTTAAAGCTCGCGTTCGGCGAGAGTGACCCCGCCGTTTTCAAGGGACAGACGCCGCTAGAGGGCACGCTCAGAGCCAATTTGTCTCATCAGCCGACTGATCAGCTCGCTCAGAGAGGGGAGGCCCGAATAGGAGTGTGAAACGGCGCGCGCCTGTAATGCAGACTGTCGAATGCCGATCGTTGTATTAGTGTGCGCTTCAAATAAGAAGAATGGACTCTCTAGCTTCTATCGGCTTGATCCATAACTACCCGAAAAGGAGCTCTGTTTGCAATGGAAAAAAAAAAGCCGTTTTCTTCCCCTGATTTTTTTCAGAAAACAAAACCAAATGCAAAAAACAAAACAAAACAACAACAACAACAACAACAACAACAACACACAACAACACACACACACACACACACACACACACACACACACACACACACACACACACCAGCATTCGTATCCTCCTCCTCCGCGCCCCTCCTCCCCCCTCCTCCCTCTCCTTTTCCACTTGGTTGAAGAAAACGAAAACCCGTAATGTATAGGTCAGACTTGAACCATGAAGCCCTAGACTCCTTGCTTACCAGGCGCGTTGCACTGTCTACTTGGCAGTCTTCCCCACCACGTACAGAGAGGTGTGCATATTCGTGGGTGTGCGCCTTCAAAACTGCGCAGAAACGAGCGACAGGCCTTCATCATGACAGGTGTGACGAGCGGGCTTGACCTGACTCTATCGGCCCTTCCTTTCCCTTCAACCTTCTTCATCCCTCCTCCCTCCAGTCCTCCACCCCTAACCCAACACTCCCTCCCATCCGCTTCCCCCATCCTTGTCCTCGCCCTCTTCATTTCAAAACGTTTTTTTTCTTTCAGTGGTAGCCCTGGGACACACTATTTCACTCTTGTCTGTCTTGTGTGCGCAGCGAATAATCTTAACATTTCAAAATGGTTTTAAGTTCAATAAGGAGAAGAAGGCGGTGGAGGGGGGGGGGGGGGGGGGGGGGGGGGGGGGGGATCAGGATATCTGCTTATTAAGAATTGGTGCTTATGGAAGGCACGTAGGGATAAAATTTAAAAAAAGCACACACACACACACACACACACGCGCGCGCACACACACGCAAACGGGGAGGAGTTAGCATATATGCATTGCAAACAGAGCAAAAAAGTATTGCAATAATAACTCCCCAAAACTGCGTGTAAAAAGATGATACATGATACAGATACGTTTAGAGTACACGAAATTACAATACAAATGAAGTCAGTCATTTCAAGGAAAACCAAGGTAGTGGTAATTGTCCGCAATAATTTATCAACTAAAGAATTGACTTGATCCTTCTGTTTTTATGGCATGAAAAATGTACCTTGACAGGCTATGTCTGTGCGAAGCACTGGATACCTTAAGAAGCAAATGAAGAGGACAACTGGCGAATTCTTTGAGAAATTTACTTCTTAGGTCTTGATAGAGGGAGCATTGAAATAAAAAATGTTGTTCATTCATTCTCTACCTGATCACGGCAAAATGGGCACGCTTTGTCCGTTTCTGTTTTACTATAGCGATGCAGGTTGTTATTCAGTGGAAGCAAATTAACCTTGTTCGTGTAATGGCAACGCGGAAACAGTACGTATTCGTATCCAAAAGATATCTTTCCTTTTCAAAAACAGACTTAAAATTGCTATAACATTCGTATCTCTCACGGTCTCGTGGGGAAACGAATATAAAGATTCCAACTGAGAGAAGAGAACGGAGGAAGAATTGGAGAACGAACAGAGGAACAGAAGGGCAGGACAGTGGGAACGACGAACAATGGAGAACAGAGGAACAGAGAAGGGCAGGACAGTGGGAACGACGAACAATGGAGAACAGAGGAACAGAAAGGCAGGACAGTGGGAACGACGAACAATGGAGAACAGAGGAACAGAAGGGCAGGACAGTGGGGAACGACGAACAATGGAGAACAGAGGAACAGAAGGGCAGGACAGTGGGAACGACGAACAATGGAGAACAGAGGAACAGAAGGGCAGGACAGTGGGAACGACGAACAATGGAGAACGAACAGAGGAAACAGAAGGGCAGGACAGTGGGAACGACGAACAATGGAGAACAGAGGAACAGAAGGACAGGACAGTGGGAACGACGAACAATGGAGAACAGAGGAACAGAAGGACAGGACAGTGGGAACGACGACGAACAATGGAGAACAGAGGAACAGAAGGACAGGACAGTGGGAACGACGAACAATGGAGAACGAACAGAGGAACAGAAGGGCAGGACAGTGGGAACGACGAACAATGGAGAACTGAGGAACAGAAGGACAGGACAGTGGGAACGACGAACAATGGAGAACAGAGGAACAGAAGGAACAGGACAGCGGGAACGACGAACAAAGGAGAACAGAGGAACAAAGGCAGGACAGTGGGAACGACGAACAATAGAGAGCAGAGGAACAAAGGCAGGACAGTGGGGAACGACGAACAATGGAGAGCAGAGGAACAGAAAGGCAGGACAGTGGGAACGACGAACAAAAACCAAAAAGTAAAGAAAGGGAGGGAAGAAGAAAGACGCAGCGGATGAAAGGAATAGAAAAAAAAATAGCAGCAGCAGTAGTAGTAAAAGAAGCAGAAGGAGAAGGAGGAGGAAGGTGAGGTGGAGGAGGAGGGGGAGGGGGAGGAGGAGGAGGAGGAGGAGGAAGAAGAAGAAGAAGAAGAAGAAGAGAAGAGAAGAAGAGGATGATGATGATGATGACAGTGATGATAATGATGCTGATAACCATAACGCTGAAAACATTAAAACAAACAAACAAACAAACCAACCACACACACAGGTATAATAAAACAACAATAAGAACGCGCATATATCAAACCCCAAAACAACATCATAGTACCACGCTCAGTAACCATGTCGCCATCCTTTTTTTTCCCCCTCCTCTTCTGCATAAGACAGGTCTGAGACAGACACCCCTCCCACTTCCCCACTCCTCCATCACAACCTGTCTTTCAGACGGAGGTGCGTGACGTGTCCATGTCACGCGCAGTGGCAGACGTCAGTCACTAAATGGACGACACAGAGAGAGATGAGGGGGACACCACTGCCAGTCGTAATGTCCTCTGTAAATGATCGTGATGGATATCTGCCAATGCCGTGTGACTGAACTTTATGCAATAAATATCTCCCCGCTACCTTTTGTGTTTGACGTGCATGTGAAAGAGACGTCACTGCCTTGCTCCGGAGTGACCGAAAAGAGCGTTGCTAAATGAGAACAGGGGGGGCGGGGGGGGGGGGGGGGGGGGGGGGGGGGGGGGGGGAAAGAAGGGGGGACAAAATTGTGAGAGTCAACAAGGAGTGAAGGCGGTATGAAGAGTTAGAAAGCTTCGGCGCAATGATCTGAGCTCCAGCCAGTTATGAAAGTCTTATCTGCGCGCATCTGTCTAACCCGGACCCTAAAGCTAACCTGACACCTAAATGTATCCCTAATCTTACCTAACCTAGCATAACC
>JADBJO010000126.1:648764-656264 GCA_016801955.1 Conus betulinus | reverse complement strand
TATGTCGTTATGCTTGGCTACTTTAAACAGATCCGCCATTGCTGTCGTCGTCCACGGTGTTTTCGACCTTGTGGTCCAGACTCCTGCGTTGCTTGTGCAAAATCTTTTCAGTTTTTCCCGGCGACATTTATCACGCGCAAACTTTGTGTTGTAACCTGGCGATGAGGTACTGACACGGTACACACTACCCCGAGTGGAGCTTGAGCTGTCCATACTACAGCGTCTGTTTATCCACATGGGTTGTCATGTCTTTTTGCCACACTGAAAGGTTTTTCCGTATTTTCCTTTGTTCTTGTGGTCTGTGGGCTGACACACTAAGCGGAATGACTGGTGTCACTGGCATAGCCTGGTCAGCCTAGTTTTACCAGTCGTAACGACGGGAATAGTTCAGCTACCGTCATCGTCGATTGTTTCGTTTGCGGGGTGCAATTTTTTTTTTTCGCAGCTTGGCGACAGCCCTGAAAAAGTCTCTTGTGTTGGCTTGGATAGGATAAACAGATCTAGAATTTCCCGTTTGTCTTCTCCCCAGCATTGAATAGTATTGTTTACTCCTCACTTTGTTTTGTAAGCACGCAAGGCTGGAGAATAGACGGCAGTTCACGTTGTTTAGAGCTCAGGGAGAGGGAGGAGTGTCCGGGCTGTTACCATGTCAGCATCGATCTCACAATGTTCGTGCGGGGTTTGGACAGTGTCGCGGTCTTTACGATATCACGACAAACCAATTCCGTGGACGGAGGGGTCATGGGAACCTTGAGAGAGGCTGGCAGGTGCACGTTCCAACCATCGCTCTTCCTGAGTTCTGTTGATGGCTGATGGTTGAGGCAGAGCGAGAGGACCGCTGATGACCGTGACGGCAGTTCACTTTAGCAGCACAGAGATATAGAGACTAGGACAAAACGAAAGTAAAGATGAACATCAACTGAGTGCAGATCAAAGAAATGGATCCGGTTACCCCTCACCTACAACACCAGATTCGCATGATGGGGATCTTGCCGTCACCACCTTTTTCACTTATTAAAACATTCTCTTTTTTTATGATTATCAAATGCTGTAAGAAGTGTTATTTGATGTATTTACTACTGTTTATACTTCAGGCGGTGACATTTCTTTTTTTTTTTCTCTCATGTGTTGTTTGGTGTTGTTGACAGTTCACCACATCGAGCAGCACGCACTTCAGCACCACGAGCACCTGCATGACCAGCAGCAGCAACACGTTCCACAGGCACCCCAGCAGATAATCGTCCACGACCAGACCCACCCAGGACCCCAACCCTCGGCTGCATCCGGCCACCCCCACCACCATCCCCACGGCCTTTCCCAACCGGCCGCCCACACCCTCCCGGGTCAAGGTCAGTCAGTGGTAGGTCAAGGTCAAGGTCAAGGGCAGGTGTCGGGCAGCCAGCCGCAGCCCCAGTACGAGCAGGTGCTGTATGTGGACAGCGACGGGAAAGTCCTGCAGCAGGTCCTGCAGCCCAGGGCCACGGCCACTGGAGCTGCCTCCGGTTCGTCACTCTCCCAAGCCCACGCTGCGGGAGCCCACGTTCAGGTAGGAGGGGGTTCTCCACAGAGTCTTCACGAGACCTCAGCCCAGCAGCCCCTGTTCGCGCACCCGACACAAACGTTCCAGGATCCCCAGCCAGTTCACCAGCAGGCCGTTCAGACTCATCCAACGCAGGGTCACCACGCGGTTCAGGCAGGAGCTCCAGCAAACCAAGCTGGTGTAGCTTCTCACCTGGGGCCCGCTCAGGCTGGTGGCCACGTCGACCTTTGTGACCGGGTCTGCCTCGGGACACGGCCACGGTCATGCAGGAGTGTCTCCTCAAGAACATCACCCTTCAGGATCAGCTCAGCTGACGCCTCCGCAACATGCCGTCCACGGAGCTCAGCCAGTTCCGGCTCCATCACATCACCACATCGTCCACGGCACGTCAGCAACCGCAGGGGTTCATCAAGGCCATGGTCACGTGATGCAGGCGGGCGGGGCTGTCTCCGGAGGGGTTGCCATGCAGGGTGGCGGCATGCTCAGCGGCGCCGGCGCCACAGGTGTGAGCATGAGCGGCATGAGGGTGCCCTTCAACCCAAGTGAGTTGGACTATGTGCCCGTCAACCTCCCCGGAGGCCAGACGGTCCTGTACGGCATCAGAAGTAGCGGGTTCGAATCCTCACGCTTTTTTTTTTTTCCTTTTCTTTTTTTGTTTTTGTTTCGCCGTCGATCTCTTCTTCTGTCAGATTTTCTTTCCAAAACCAGATGTAAGCGTTTAGTTTTTCCTCCTTCATTTTTCTTGTCGTCCGGCGCGTGTTGTGGAACTTGATTCACATACAAAGCGCGTGATAAGAACTGAGCAGCCCTCTTTTTTCATCACGGGCTAGATGAGCAGCTGAGCAGTTTTTCCTCAACGAATTAGCTGAGGCATAAAAAAGAAAAAGAAAAAAAAAAAAGAGAGAGAGGGGACACTCAAGAGCTGGACAGGGGCACTGATATAAAGAGTACTTGAGGAGGTTTAAAGAATTCGGCGAATCGCATAACCTGACACATGTCTTGAACACATGTATCGCGTGATTCGTCACACAGTTTGAATAAATGCACAAATCGCGTCACCCCGGGTGACGCACATTTTGAACAAGTGTATATCTGTTTATTCGGAGAACACCTATGAATCTCGTGACCCCGGCCGACACTCATTTTGAACACACACACACACACACACGCACGCACGCACGCACTCACGCACGCAAACACGCTCGCACACACACACACACACACACACACACACACACACACACACACACACACACACACACGCACGCACGCACGCACGCACACACACGCACGCACGCACGCACGCACGCACACACACATATTCACACACACACACACAAATATACATAAACATATTTGTCCATCAAGTAAATTTTGGTGAAACTGATCGTAGTCCTTTCACTCATTATCAAATAAAAAGAAGGAACAAACAGACCGAGACGAACATCAAAGACAAATTCTAAGTGACACAGGCTCTGAGTCAGTTTCCCTCCGTTCAAAATCCGCTTCACCTTCCAAACAACATAGCTGTGGTTTCAAAGTGAGTTGACTGCAGGCGGAAAATAAACATAAAATATCTTCTAAAAAAAGAAAAACAATGAATTCATCCGCAAGACAAAGGGGACAAGCAAGGCGTTCTGTCCTGTAATTTGTTTGTACCCTTTGCCTGACGGATCAATTCGAGTTTTTCTTCAAGAAAAAAAAAAAACCCGTGATCTTTAAAAGCTAGAGATCATTAAGTTTTATAAAAATAAAGATGAACGTGGTCTTTACATCTAAAGTCCATTTTTTTCTGTCTTTCTGTCTTCTGTCCTTGGTAAGAACTTCCAGCTTTACCACTGGAGATGTCATACGCAGCTTTTTTTTTTAATCCCCACACTGAAGGCAGCCAGGGACTTCAGGGGTGATGTCTACACACGACACAAATGTCCAAGGGTTCATTTCTTTTTTTTTCATCCCGCAGTACACGACGGCCAGGCCATCTCCTCGAGGTGGAATGGGATTTCACGCGCTGTGAAGACTGTTCATGCTTGCTTTCGCGCTCAGGACGTGGGATTAAAGTCTCATGCGCAGGACTGGGGCCTGCACGGATGTTGATCCCCAGCCTGGCTGCGGTGAGAGAGGAACGACCCCTTGGTCCTGGGATCAAGAGGCCGACGCCTTACCCTTGAGGTCCACCATGCCCCGCCTTGAGATCAGAAAGGAAACCTTTCCATAGGTACCGCCATTGTTACCCCCCCCCCCCCCCCCCCCCCCCCCCCCCCCCCCCCCCCCGCACTATACATTATGCCGTCTTCCGATTGCTAGTTATTGTGATCGTGGTCATTGTCATCTCAATTCTGTCTCTCATTAATTAACAGTGATCTCAATTCTGTCTCTCGTTAACAGTGATCTCAATTCTGTCTCTCATTAACAGTGATCTCAATTCTTTCTCTCATTAACAGTGATCTCAATTCTTTCTCTTATTAAGAGTGATTTCAGTTCTTTCTCTCATTAACCGTCTGAGGATGATAGCGTACGCGTTGGCATGAGTAACTCAACACGCAAACTGCCCCCGTTAAGAGATAGAAGTTGCACAAAGACATCACTACATGAAACAAAAACACGTCAAAGCATGCAGAACTAGAACACTCCGGAAAACGAGGACCTCCACCACGGTCAAATGGATCGTGAATATCCCCCCACCATCCTCTTTGATCCACATGCACCCCAAAATGTAAACAATGTATTCACTGTCACGTGGGAGAAAAAAAAGTCGGTAAGTGGGCTTTTATTTATCTATTTAATTTGTTTTTACTGTTATTACAATTCTGCGAGCAACTCAGTTCATGAATGAAAACAAAGTTTTATTTTTGCCAAGGGAAAGTTACAGATGAAAGTTACTTCCGTTGTATCTTTTTTTTGCGATAGGATATGGAAAATTAGAATGTGTCAACATTCATATCGACAGAAAGTATTAACGTTCTGTAAAAGAACAATCACTTTGTAGCGGTCATCTATTCAGTGGAACAGTCTTTCTGGGTAGATCATCAGTTTCAGGTCTGCACCCGAATTTAATGGCTTCATTCGTCGGATACATTTCATCTTTCAACCGAAATTCATCATTCCGAAAAATTTTCGCCATCTTACAGACAGACAGACAAACAAAGAAATGAATATACAAATCAACCCACCAACCAGCCAACCAACGGATACGGCTGAAAGTTAATGACCTTGACGACGGCAACAAGGGAGAGAGAGAGAGAGAGAGAAAACACAAGTCGGCTCAAACTGGACTATTTCACAAAACAAAGTGAAAACCTGTCACTGGAAAATTTACCACACATTTCGTTTTGGGTCTTTTTACGTTCGTCTGTAGAAAAAAAGTCTGGAGGCCATTCTTGGGGTTTTAGTGTATGTGCTTTTGATATCGTTCATCTGGTTTTGGGAAGAAAGAAAAGGAGGTTTACATAACCTGGAAGTACTGGAAAGAGAATAATCATTGCTATTATTATTATTATTATTATTATTATTATCACTGGGAATCATACAAAGTATACTGGTACTTTGGTGTGTGGTCATATGGAATTTGGTATGGAAATAAAGAAACAAAAAACGATCAACCGACCGAGTGTTTCTCTCTCTCTCTTTCGTAACTGTTTGCGGAGTGCGATGTGAAATGTGAAATTTGAAATGTGTGTGTGTGTGTGTGTGTGTGTGTGTGTGTGTGTGTGTGTGTGTGTGTTCATCTTCCTTTTTTGCGTATTTCCCACGCGCGCTCGCGTTTGTATCAGCGACTGTGAAGCACACACATCTACGCGCGCATGCGAGCGCACGCGCGCACGCACGCCTACACGCACGCACACACACACACACACACACACACACACACACACACACACACACACACACACACACACACACACACACATGTACGCATTAATAAACACACACACACATCCATCCATCCAGGCATATATATCATGTGCTCTACGCGCTTTGTTTTCTGCTCACATACAATATCATTGTTTCGTCGTTTGAATTTGAGTAGTAAACTTGAATTCTTTGCTTTATGTAAGTTAAAATAATTCTCATCATCATAATTATCGTCACAATCATCATCCTGATCCATCTTGATATTCACCAATGACAGGGTTGCGAGAAATTGCGTCGAGACTATTATTACCATTATCATCATTATTGTTATCGCTATCATTGTTATGATTGTTATCAGTATAACTGTAATTGTCTTTATTCTTCCTCAACTTTCTTCTTCTTCTTCTTTCTTCTTCTCTTCTTCTTTCTTCTTCTTCTTCTTCTCCTCTCCTCCTCCTCTCCTCCTCCTCCTCGTTACCATAGTTGTTGTTCTTGTTGTTGTGATAGTGGATTATTCTCATTCTTGTAACTATTGCTGTCATTGAAATGGTGGAGATTGTCATTGTCACTGTTTTTGCCATCATCATCATCATCATCATATCATCATCATCATCATCATCATCATCATCATCATCATCTTCTTCTTCTTCATCGTCGTCATCACCGTCATAACTTTTATTCTTTTGAATGCAAATCGTTACTGCTTGCATGTTGTTGTCCTATGTTTTGTTTTCTCTTCAAACAAGAGGTGTGTGGTTGAAATGTTCGGGCACGGCTGTTCCACCTGACCACTGATGTCGTGTACTGTGCAGTGTCTCCACAGATGGGGATGCCGCTCGGTATGGGCATGGGCATAGGCATGGGCATGGGCATGGGTGGATTTCCTTTTATCGAGATGGAAAGTCCAGACTCTCCCGGTAAGCCACACACACACACACACACACACACACACACACACACACACACACACACACACACACACACAAAAGAGTTACGTACATACGGTCGTACACACACATACGCAAGCATGCGGTAGTGCACATATATGCGCGCGCACGCACGCACGCACGCACACACACAAAGAGGTATGCACATACGCACGCACACACACATATGCACGCATGCGGTAGTGCACACATATGCGGGCGCGCGCGCGCGCACACACACACACACACACACATACGCCCATGCGGTAGTGCACACACACACACACACACACACACACACACACACACACACACACTAATTTTGTATGGATCATACTACTGACAAACATTTTGGAAACACAGAAATTCTGTGAGGTTTGGGAGATACAAAATTTAACCTGTGAGTCCCACATCAGCTGTTGCAACAACTCTTGACATCACATCACTAACAACCACCAGTATCATCATCATAATTTGAAACAGGTTTAAAGATAATGATAATGAATGTGTGGCACAAATCCAGTAGCAAAGTGCTCACACTCCTACGCACACACCGTTCTTATTTTCATCCATTCCCAAAGTGAAGAATGACGCGGGTGAAACAGTTTTGCGCGTGAACCCAGGGGCAGACAACTCTCTCACCAATTAGCAACCATTCTTTGTTTTTCATTCATTCTCCAAATAAAAACAAGATGCAAAGCATATAAACGTACTCCCAGTAAATAGTAGTACAACAAAAGGGAAAAAAAAAAAAAAAGTCACTACAGCACTTTCTCCCCTTTTGGTAGGTAGAAATTTTGTATGTAAGAGAAAATATAAAACAACGACTGCTCTCCCCGGCGGGGAAATGAACCCGGGTCTCCCGCGTGGCGGGCAGGGATACTATCCACTATACTGCCGACGACTTACAAACTTGGTTACACTTATGTTTATAAACCGTTACTGCTTAACTGTACATCACAAAATTATCATTCATGGCCGTTAGTAATGGCTATTCTGGTAAAATAAAACATCGGGCATCATCCGTGACCCATAATGAACATATCTACAAATTTTCAAAAAGATCGGTCCTGCAGTTTTGTCTGGCGCGAGTGGAACACATTTTGACCACGGACAGACAGACAGACAGACAGACACACACACACACACACACACACACACACACACACACACACACAC
>JADBJO010000126.1:628764-641264 GCA_016801955.1 Conus betulinus | reverse complement strand
CCACACAGTTCCTGGCCAGGCAGCTGCAGCCCCTGCAGTAGTAGCAGCGTCACCAGCCTTGTCGGCTGCCGCTGGCTCCTCATCAGCCCTCCTACCTTTCGCTCCTCTCGCAGCCTCCGCTTCCGTTGTCGCACCTTCCCCCAGCGTCGCCTATGCTCCTGGTAGTGTGGTAGCAGCCGGTGGTGTTCCCGCGTCACCTCCTGTGGCGTCGTCCGCCCCTGTTTCTGGAGTTCCTCTTGCTTCCGCCTCTGTTGCCGCACCTTTCCCCAGCGTCGCCTAGCTCCTGGTGTTGTTCCTGCTTCACCTCCTGTGGCGTCGTCCGTTCCAGTTTCTGGCGTTCCTCTTGCTTCCGGTTCTGTTGCTGCTTCCGCTTACGCCCCTGTCGTAGCTTCCGCTTCCGCTTCTGCTTTTCCTTCCGCTTCTGTCCCTGCAGCTGCTTGGCCTCACGCGGTGGCTTCGGCTCCCGTGGTCGCTCCTTCCGGAGTGGCTTCGGCTCCTGTCGTTGTTCCAGGAGCTGCTGGTCCTGCTCATGTCGCGGCGCCTCGTCCTCTTGTGGCGGCGGCTGCCCCAGTAGTTCCATTAGGTCCTGCCCCGGCTCCTGCGGGCTTGGCTCCAGCTCCGGTAGGTATGGCTCCAGCTCCGGTGGGCGTGGCTCCAGCTCCGGTGGGCGTGGCTCCAGCTCCGGTGGGCGTGGCTCCGGTGGTGAATGCGCCTCCAGCTCCGGTTCCAGTTGGTTCGGTTCCTGCTCCGGTGGGCGCGGCTCCTGCTGCAGCGGGTGTTGCTGCAGTGCCTGCTGCTGTCGCAGGCCCTGCTCTCCCTGCTGTAGCAGCATCTGCTCCCCCAACTTCCGGTTCCGCCCCTGCCGGTGTGCCGGGTCCCGTCGTGGCGTCGGCTGTAGGCTCTGTCGTGGCGTCACTTCCTGCTGCTGATGCTGGCGTGGCCTCAGCCCTCACCACGGCCACTACGACTGACGTGTCCAATACGACGACGGTCAGTACCACTACAGGTATGAATTTGCTTTACTTGTCTAAAAATTATCGTGCTTTTATTATCAGTACTATTATTACCATTCCCGTTGCTATAGTTGTTAGCATTATCATCATTATTATCATACGATTTTCATTATTGATGTTACCATCACTACCATCAACATTACCATCGCTATCACCACTAAGACCGTTGCCACGGCAACCATGCTGTTTAAGAATCCTCCAACCCACTCTTCTTTCTCCCAGACTACAACTGCTATCGCCATATTATCACCAAAAGTGGCAATAATCCTGTCTTTATTTATTATTTTCACATTCTGATCATCATCATTACCATTATCATTATTCCTATCAATATTATAACTATCATCGTTACTACCTCGACTCACACATTGTCTCCTTCCTGACGGCCTCGTTTTCATTCAACGCCCATCTTACGCTGAAGTAGATGAAGATAAGTGACTGCTCGTTCATTTTCGTTGTCCTCAGTGTTTTGTATCTTGCCTGAAGAAGATCTAAGAGGTCGAAAAGTGTCGCGTTTTGTCTTGTGATTCGTTTGTCCACTTTTTCTTGGCGGTTCGCTATTAATTACATTTACAATGTGTCTAAAAGATGTCTTTTTTCATGATGAGAATGACGATGAGGAAGACGATTGCGTGGAGTTCCTTTCTAGTCTGAGACTATATTATCATAGGGCTGTCTTACTTGCTTCTTTTCGTCATATGTCCCGGCATCGACCAGCCGTAAAGGATGTAGACAGCTGCAGTATTAATGAGGAAATTAGAGCGATGATCTGAGAGACACGTCCATTGACTGAATGAAATTCCACTGTATGTGGTTCCAGACTCTGACCTGGAGCCCGTAGCACGCAAAAATCCGTGTAGGAACCGGCATGAGCTGAAAGATGCCGCAAATGACTGCTCCTCATGGGAATCAGACCTTCAAGCCCGCGAGACCTTGACACTGAATATTACGCCAAAGCGGCCGGTCACTTTGTAATTCATTCACTTAAATTCTTCACTTCGTCACTGAATTCGTTTACTAGTTCGTGGATCTTGAATTGAGGGGTTCAATTTGAAACACGTACAGCTGCCCCATTGAAAGCAGTCTTTAAAAGAACAGATTCTTCAGTGAGAAGTAAATCTAGTTTAAAGAAAAAACAAAAAACAAAAACAAAAAAAAAAAAAAACTTCCAGAAAACAAGTCTTTATAGGGAGAGTCTCAGAGAGACTGACAGGGGAGAGCACTACAAAGATAAAAGAAAACCGCTCCAGAAAAAAAAAAACAAAACTTTTTTTTAAGGCACTGGCTTTACTGGGAGATAAATGTATTTCAAAGATTAAATAATTGTTCGGAAAAATAATCTTTAAGAGAAGAAAGTTCTTTTTCCTGGAGGTGAATCTATAACAAAGACAGAAGTTATTTAGAAGTCTTTACAGGGAGTCTTTATCTGGTGGTGAATGTAATAAACACACACGCACACACACACACACACACACACACACACACACACACACACACACACACACACACACACACACACACACACACAAGAAGTTTCTAGAAAAGTACACTAGTCTGTAAAGGGAGAGAGCCTTTATTTGGACGCGAACCTAGTCCAAAGACAAAAATGTTTTAAAGAAAACCTATAAAGTGAGTTCTAACTGGGTGGTTAATCTAGTCATACAAAAACAAACGAAAAACATATCGCCAAAAAATGCAAAGGGAAAGAATCTATACGCAGAGGGAGGAAGGAGGAGGCGGGGCTAGAGGGGAGAGGGCATCTGATATGGCAAAAGGTAAAACTCTTCCCACGAAAAAAAAAAAAAAAAGCATTTTGTTCAAAAGACAGGTTAAGTTAGTCACATACAGGTTTAAAGGTCCGCACCCAACAGTGACGAAATGCCATCCCAGCAGACATGGGGGAGATGATCTATCTAACAACAGCACGCTGCGTACCACCAGAACGACAACCCGTGAAGACGAAAATGGCATTCATTTTTCTCAATGTTGGACGTCGACGCGATTCCAACTGCGGCGTCTTCTCCGCCATCCGAGGATGGATTTGTCGCAAGCTTTCTTGTGTTTGTACACGTTGCACCACGGAATGTCACAATCCCACTTTTCGTCGTAATGTGTAGAAAAAGCGGTAATACAAGAAAGTCGCCTCCATGATTTGCCACCGTTTGGGACAAATCATGTGGAGATGACCGATAGCATTGTGAGAAGGTTCTTGTGAATGAAGTCAACAGCCGGTCTGCTTGTCTGCAGACTTCTTTTAGAATTCTTTCGCTTTCTTATGGAGAAGTCTTATGTAGTTGTTTGATTCCTGGACATTGATTTGTTTTTGTCCCCCCCCCCCTCCCTTTTGTGTGTTTTCTTGAGAGAGAGAGAGAGAGAGAGAGGAGAGAGAGAGAGAGAGAGAGAGAGAGAGAGAGAGAGACAGAAGAGGAGGCGATAAAGTAATTGTAAGCACAGATCACACAATTTTCACAGTTTTCACACACACACACACACACACACACACACACACGCACGCGTATATATATATATATATATATATATATATATATATATATATATATATATATATATATATATAAGCACACACACACACACACACACTGACAGACAGAGAGAGAGAGAGAGAGAGAGAGAGAGAGAGAGAGAGAGAGAGAGAGAGAAGAAGAGAGAGAGAAACAAAGGAGGAAGAGGGGGGAGGGAGGGGGACTGAAGCATATTATAACCTCTACCCCCCAAAATAACAACAACAACAACAACAACAACAACAACAACACACTACCAAAGTAAAGATTCTAACAATGTGGTTAGAACTCATCCATCTTAGGGACTCTCCACAGTTCGGGGTTTGTGACATTACACGATAAAACAGCCCGTGCATAGTCTGCTGGTATTCACTCACACCCCCGCCACTTTCAGCCGTGCCGACAACAGAAGAGTATGAGTACGAAGAGTACGAGCTGGAAGACGGAATGACCCCCCCCCCCCTCCTACCACAACCACCACCACCACCGCCACCACCTCCCACCACCACCGCCCCCCACCACCACACTACAACCAACTACTGCGGCTGCTAAGAACTGGCTAAGTTCGAATCTGTTGTCCCTGGCGTCTGGTTTGAGTGGGTCCCGGTCGCCCTACTTCATCTACGTGTTGCCGACGACGGGGGTCGGGGCGGGCGGAGCATCTAGTCCTCTCTTGTTGGCAGCGCCCGGTCTGACGGAGCTGGCGTCTTTGTTTGGTAATGTGTGTGTGTGTGTGTGTGTGTGTGTGTGTGTGTGTGTGTGTGTGTGTGTGTGTGTGTGTGTGAGAAGCCAAATCAAAATCATCTTTCTTCCGAGTTACAGAATAAGGTTTATAGCTTTTTTTTGTGGTCATCCTGACCTCACCAAAAAGGAAAGTTAGCTAAACACAGCACGTGGAAAAAATCATTGAAGTAGAAGCAAGCGGGAAAAAGTGTCCGAGTGGCTCAGTGTAGTAACATGCACATAGCTCTTGAAAACACATATAGTAACGTAACACGTATATGTTAATCAATGTCATATGCATTGAACACACACACACACACACACACACACACACACACACACACACACACACACACACACACACACACCGACAATAATACCACAGCCAATGTTAGGAAGGTACCCGCGGTCTGACCAGTGCGTTGGGCTACTGCGTAGGTCAGACAGATATCTGCTAAGTCGTAGCCACAAGACCCTCTTTTTACATTCTCTCATCTTAGTCTTTAATGTATTTTGTCCACCAGTAAAAAATCGTGCGCAGCGTGGTCTTGAAACTTAGCAGATGTGGCGTAGCGTATATGGATTAGTCCGCACGCTCTGTGACACCTTCATGAATCTGAATCTAAAGCCCCCCCGAAAAGTTAGCAAAAAAAAAAAAAAAAAAAAAAAAAAAAAAAAAATAGATAAAAAGTACAACGCTCAGAACTTTTTCCAAACACAGGCTGTCAAGTTTACCCGTGGACACCGATACAACCCCAAGGTCACTCTCAAGTCCAAATCTCTCTCTCTCTCTCTCTCTCTCTCTCTCTCTCTCTCTCTCTCTCCCGGAGTCTTGAAGACCAACTTCCTGCGCTTGTCCCGGTTTCTCAGACACTCCTAGGCAGCTGCTGAGTGTGGGGCCAGTCCACGCACTGATGTCGTCCTCACATTTCTTTCTCTGTCTTTCCTCTCCTTCTGCCTCCTCGAACCGCTCCTTGTAGCAGAATAGTTTGGGCAAGCTCTGTGGATCTTGATACATGACCGCACCATCTCACTTCTCCTTCTTTCCACTCTGGACAGCTGGTCTTCGTACGGTCCAACGGCCAGGCGTACTCTGTCTGGTCAGGACCTCCAAGTTGGTAATGTGGTCATTGTGAGATGCCTGGAGAGGAATGTGAAGCCCCTGAAGTACAGGTTTGTTGATGGCCGTGCAGGTAACGGACTAGCACCGCCTGGACACAGCCGCCGCCAACGGGGAACGTGCCATCTCCCGGCTCCTGTTTTGACAGGTAGGTCTGGTTCGTGACCATGACAGGTAGGTCTGGTTCGTGGGCCATGACAGGTAGGTCTGGTTCGTGGCCATGACAGGTAGGTCTGGTTCGTGGCCATGACAGGTAGGTCTAGTTCGTGACCATGACAGGTAGGTCTGGTTCGTGGCCATGACAGGTAGGTCTGGTTCGTGGCCATGACAGTAGGTCTGGTTCGTGACCATGACAGGTAGGTCTGGTTCGTGACCATGACAGGTAGGTCTGGTTCGTGGCCATGACAGGTAGGTCTGGTTCGTGACCATGACAGGTAGGTCTGGTTCGTGACCATGACAGGTAGGTCTGGTTCGTGGCCATGACAGGTAGGTCTGGTTCCTGGCCATGACAGGTAGGTCTGGTTCGTGGCCATGACAGGTAGGTCTGGTTCGTGGCCATGACAGGTAGGTCTGGTTCGTGGCCATGACAGGTAGGTCTGGTTCCTGGCCATGACAGGTAGGTCTGGTTCGTGGCCATGACAGGTAGGTCTGGTTCGTGGCCATGACAGGTAGGTCTGGTTCGTGGCCATGACAGGTAGGTCTGGTTCGTGGCCATGACAGGTAGGTCTGGTTCGTGGGCTCGCGAACAGGAGTACGCACAAATACGTGCGTGTTTCAGTGTTCACATACCCGTGCACGCGCGCACGCACCCACTCACACCCTAGAGTGGGAGAGAGAGAGAGAGAGGACGGAGGGAGAGAGAGAGGGAGGGAGGAGAGAGAGAGAGAGAGAGAGAGAGAGAGAGAGAGAGAGAGAGAGAGAGAGAGAGAGAGAGAGAGAGAAGGCAAATGGTTTATTGAACGAAAACAAAACAAAGCCAAAGAAAAAAAAATAAAATACGAAGAAAGAAAAAAGAGAGAAAAGACGGAGAAGGACAGTAGAAGAGAAGAAGCTGGGCTGTGGCTGATCATATGATAAAGGAATAACCAAACATTCATCACGAACTGCATGGTCAGTGCTTGTTTTGACAATCAACAGCGCACTGCATGCTCTTGGCTCGTGGCCCCACGTCTTGACAACCAACAGCGCACGCCTCCTGCAGCCTCAAATAGATCCCGATCCCCGTAACGGATTCGCACAAAATTTTCAAGGATTTGTCTTAAATTTTCATTTCATCTCTCCATTAAGTTTCGCTTAAAACGGTTGAGCGGTTTTTTGCGAAATTACGCTGACGGACAGACCAACGGACGGGGAGTGAAAACGTTCCCAGTTCAGCACAGATACTAATGTCTCAGCTGAGCAGAAGTGAACTTTGACGTGTCTGTAGAATGCACGTCACGATAACAGCATTGCATAATGCAGTCAGCTTATTGTTCTAGACCTTCAGATATGCAGTATGTGCGTTTACAGAACGTGTGCCAGGGGGAGGGAGGAGGTGGGAGAGCGTAGCACAGCGAAAATTAAAATGAACTAATACGAATAAAAAAACAGAACAACAGAAATAAAGAAATATGGGTATAATTCTTTTTACTTGATTTTATCTATTTTGGTCATAATACCAAAAAATGTAAATGTGTAGAATGGCCAGTTACATTTCACACCACATGATGAAACGTATAGACAAGGGACACAGTCATGTGATGCATGTGCTCATCTCTCTAATCACACACCACAGGCATCAAGTGATCGAAAACACTTGCACGTGTACAACGTTTGACTGACTTCACGCAAATCTTCGACACATTTTGGATAGCATCACAATGTTTACCTTCCCAACAGTGTCCGACCTATTCCCAATGTCAAGGATCAGACACAAAACTACCCCCTTACTCATGTATTCATTCATGCCCACAGTGAATATCAGATGGTACGACTCGACTGTGTTCTTAAACATGTACTTGACTTTCTCACGCTCGAGGGCTTACCATGTCTTTTTCCCGAAGAACCGCAATGGCGATCCAAATTGGGAAAATTCACAATGGATATTTATGTTTACACACTGATTGGTGATAAAATGTTCTCAGATAAAATCATGCCATAGAGAAAGCTCATATTAGTTCACTAACCGTCACTTCCTTGTCGAAAGCCGAGGAACCGTTTTCCTGTATGTAGTAGTAGTAGTAGTTCTTCAGTTTTACGTCTTTTCACATATGTGATATTAGACGAAGAGAGAGAGAGAGAGAGAGAGAGAGAGAGAGAGAGAGAGAGATGCATAAATGTCTGTGACAATGTAAGTGTATGCATAATGTGGTTATCTAAGTGCATATATATGTCTCTGTAAGCATCCCTACAACATAGCTGCAAATAATCTTAAAGTAAATGCTTAACTGGACTACAAATTAAATCTGAAAAGACATCACACAAAGAGATACCTGAAAATGGTGGTAAATGAGGTTAAAGAGGTAAACGGTCAAACGGCAGATGCTTGCTGGTTATCTCTTCATTCTCCACAAATACATTTTGCTTCGTTTGTGTATTTAGTTTTTAAGGCATCAAGTTTAAGGAAAATAACCTTAAATCCATATTGATTTTTTTTGTTATGTGAACAAAATAATGTCTGTTCTTTGAATTTAGAAGGGAGGGACTTAAACATAACACATGGCAATCACTGGATTTCAAAACATAATAGGGTTTGGGTAACCAAAAGGTGGAATTATGAAACATACTACGATATACTGAAGTTATAAGAATCGGGTTTAATTTATCATCTAAGCCTACATCATCTTTCTCTTCGCCTCTTTATAGATCCCCCCCCCCCCCCCCCCCCCCCCCCCCACCCCCACCCCCCAAAAAAAAAAAAAAAAAAAAAAAAAAAAAAAAAAAAAAAAAAACCCCCCTCCCCTCCACTCTATCACCAATATATCGTCTTCACCTCATAGCGAACCTCCCTGTTCATCTATTAGCTTCCCAACCCTCTATCACCTACCTATCCCCAGACTCTCCCACCCTCTCTCAATCAAGCTCCCTCACTCTCAATTTTTATCCCTCCCTCTTACCTCTTACTGTCATCCTCCCCCCTAACTGCCTACACCTCCCCTCCCTCCATCACCCACTCCCTCCCTATCACTCCAACCCAACTCCCCATCTCTCTATCTCTCCATAAATCTCTTTGTCTGTCTGTCTCTGTCTGTCTGTTTGTCTGTCTCTCTGTCTCTCTGTCTGTCTATCACTCGAGCTATCACTCGAGCTATCTACCCATCTATCGTTCTATCAATCTATCCTTCTCATATCCATTCAGGAAGAGCCTTCTCTCTATGCCGGCCTCCCCTACTTTCTTTTTTGACCTCTCACACCTGTTTTTTTTTTTTTTTTTTTTTTTTTTTTTTTTTTTTTTTTTTTTTTTTTCTCACAAATCGACCTAGTCCCCAATGGGGTTGACCTTGAAACAAAGGTCTCAAAAAAAAACCTAGTCCCCAATGGGGGAAGGTGAAACGAAAGAAAAAAAAAAAAAAAAAAACACAAGGAAAACATGAGGAAGGTCCAGCAGCGCAGACAACATATTCGTGTGTGTGTGTGTGTGTGTGTGTGTGTGTGTGTGTGTGTGTGTGTGTGTGTGTGTGTGTGTGTGTGTGTGTGTGTGTGTGTGTTGACCGTACACACACGTAGTAATGTATGTAGGCGTGTGCATGTATGGTTCTGAGAGTGCGTGTATGGGGCGTGTATATGATTTTTTGCTAAACTTTCCGATATCTTAACTGATTTTCAAATATCATGGACATTGGTAATTTTGATTCAGTTTTTTAGCAATACTTACACACATTTTTGCTATCAAAATTATATAATTAATTTTCTTTAGATTCACTGCATCGATATCGTCGCTCTTCTGTTTTCCAAACAGAACATCAACCAGAGATAAGGATACATTAATGTCGCACTGTACTAGTATAAATTGGCTAATGTATTTCCAGAAGTATCTAACAGTTGGACATTCATAAAAGAAATGCTCGATATAATCGATTTCGTCAGTACAATAAGAACATTTTTTATCATCACGTATTTTCATCTTGCATAGCATAATATTAGTGGGATAAATGTTATGCAAAATTTTCCACTGCAGCACTCTCAATCGTGTTTCTTTTGTACACAAGCGAGGGATCTGCCAAATATTCTTGTTTAATTCTATGCCAAATTTGTTTTTTTTCCAAAAGCTAAAGGCACAGGGATCCGATTTTTGCAACACATATTGTTTTTCCGAAATTCTCTACAGGCTATCAGTTTCTTGCCACAAAAAGAGTGGGGGATCTGAAAAATCACTGTTACACCGATCTTCTTCACTTATACTTGAAACATATTGTCGGACAGCAGCGGTTACTACATTATATTCGAGTGTTCTGGAGGGTGAGTCTCCAATCCTATTACGTATTTCAGGCAAAGATAACATTCCACTGGCACCAAACATATCCTGAACTATCAGTATACCACCTCGTATCCAATCGGGAAAGAAAAGAACGTTTCCCCGATATATAATGCCACGGTTGTTCCACAAAAGGGAAGAACGTGCTGAAGATCCATCATGCTTATTGAAATCTAACCATGTTTTTAACACTGTTTTCCAGAAAAAAAATTAACTAAATGTAAACCTTTAAGCACACCACTATTAACATTTGCATAGAAGCACACATAATACTGCCCAAACGGAGCAAAAATCTTTTTCGGGATAAAGGACCACTTCTCATTTCTCCGGCTCTCCACAGACGTATTACCCAATGCAGAAGAAACGCAGACTGCACTGCATTTGTCTGACATCTATCATTTTCAAACCTCCCTGTTCAAAATCTTTACAAATAACATTTCTCTTAACTTTTTCATATGCTCTTTTATTACAGTTTTGCTTACGCCATAGAAACCTAAAAAGTATTCTGTTGATTTCTATAAGCACATTGTCTGGAATTACCAACGCCTGCATGACATAGACTAATTGAGATATCAAAAATGTCTTTATAATACATACTTTCCCCATTACACTTAAATTTCGTTTTTTTTTCCAAGAATGAATAATTCTTTTTTTTATTGTCGATTCTTTGCAACCAGTTTTCCATTACCAAAGAAGCACATCTATCACTGACAAAATAAACTCCAAGAATTTTTAATCTATTTTTCCAAGAAATTCCATACCATACATCTTCACAATGTTTTTTTACTTCCTAACCACATTGCCACTGTCTTGTGACGATTTATCTCCAATCCTGAAAACAACGAGAAATCAAAAATAATATGTTGAGTGCATGCAACATGTCGTGCTCATCCTTCAGAAATAAAGTTATATCCGCATAAAGTGCAAGTTTGATTAAAGTAGCCAAAGTATTGTTACCAGATCTCCATAAATCAAGCCCTTTAATATTACGACAGTTTCTTATTTTTATTGCTTGCTAAAATTTCTATAGCTGTCACAAAGGCCAACGGTGAAAATGGACAACCTTGACGAATTCCTGTTTCTACTGGAAAATACTCGGATATCCAACCACAGTAATTCACACAACTCGTAGTATTTTTCATTATTACTTCAACCCATTTAATAAAATCCATCCCGAAGCCAAATTTTTTTAATGCGGTTATCATAAAGTCTTTTGAAATACGATCAAATGCTTGAGTGTAGTCAATACTGAGTAGCACACCAGGTTTATTATTTGCATTCAGTTGCTCGATTACATCATCAATTTGCCTAACTAATGTCCCTACACTCCGCCCTTTAATATACCCCACTTGATCTTCGTCAATGACGTCTTGAATTACCTGCCCCAAACGGTTAGCTAAGCTTTTGGCCAAAAGTTTATAATCAGTATTTGTCAGAGATATAGGTCTCCAATTTTTTAACTCATTCCTCGGTAGATCCTTACCTTTATGTAATAAAGTAATAACTGCTTTTCTTTGTGTTGGTGAAAGTGATCCTTTATCAAATGCAACGTTGAAAGACAGAGTGAGCAATGTTTTTATGTGTTGCCAGAAAACTTTAAAAAAACTCGACCGTAATACCGTCACAACCTGGTGATGTTCCATTATTTAATTTTTTTAGTGCCTCAAGGAGTTCGTCTTCTGTCACCGTACCTTCACAACTGTTTTTTTGAATCTCAGAAATGAGGAACACACTTGCATCTGCCAAAAAGTTATCTACTTGCTCAGACATGTTAGCATATGACAGTTTCTTTGTGTACAAATCAGCAAAGAAATCTTTTTGAACTTTTAATATCTCGGTCTGATTAGTTCTTAATACATTGTTTTTATCTAAAACACCTTCCATTATTTTAGAATTAGCTCTTGATTTTTCAAGACTGAGAAAATATTTAGTATTTTTTCTCCCCTTCTTCTACCCATTTTACTCTTGCTCTAACCTGTGCAGCACGTGCCTTATAATTTTCCAGTATTTCAATTTTCTGTGCCAAGTGTGTGCGTTCATTCTGAGCCTGAGTACAGTCTGGCTCAGATGAAAGCAGGACATCTACCTCGTTTAGTTTATTATATAAATCTATCAACATATTTTTTCTTACCATACTTTTGTGTTTACTATAGTTCATAGAAAAAGTTTTAATCTTTATTTTCAAAAACTTCCCATTCCATTTGATAGTCTGCATGTTCATTTATGTATGAAATGTGATCATCTATTAAAGCATCATTTTTTTACAAACTCTAGATCGTTTAGTAATGAATTATTAAACTTCCACAATCCAGGGCCTCTTTCTATACTAGAAAATTTCACGGTAATAGAGCATGCTCTGTGGTCAGTGGAAGGCATAGAGTGAATGTTACATTCCAACGTTTTATATCGAAAATTCGGAACTCATAAAGATATAATCGAGTCTTCTTGCAATAAATGGAGACTTTTTACTCCAGGTAAATTCTTTTTCATTTGGATGAAATAATCGCCAGCCATCGAACAAGTTATGGTTTGCTACCCAGTCACAGAATCTCTGTACTGCGTTATCTGCATGTTTTTTTCCGGAAACAATATCTACATCATTATCTAACACACAATTAAAATCACCACATATTAATATATTATCTGAAATTATATTTGACATTACTTTT
>JADBJO010000126.1:616264-623764 GCA_016801955.1 Conus betulinus | reverse complement strand
AAAAGAAAACAATGAGGAGGAGGTGGAGAAGGAGGAAGAGGCGGAAAAGGAGGAGGAGGAGGAGAGGAGGAGAAGAAGAAGTAGAAGAAGCTTTTTTTTTTTTCTGGAGGGAGTCGTAAAAATCATGAAGATTTATCTGACGCAGATAAACTCTACAACGATAATAGGCAACGTGCTGAAAATTGTACATTTAGAAACATGTTGTGCCTCTAACCCACTCATACTTCTGTTAGAAAGCATTCATCAATATTCTGTATCATAACAGCCAGTTTGTGGTCATCATTCACAATTCTACTTACGTTTTCAATTAATTTTCCAAAACTTTGATCCTTGTTTGAAATCTGAAGAAAGAAATTCTTTCCTTAATCATCGTAGCATGTACATTCATCAATTAAGTGAAATTTATGTTCTGGTTTGTTACAGTTCTGTAGTTATGATGTGTCTGTTTTGTAATATCATGTTGCGCTCATTCGGCGTTTTTTTTTTTTGCGCGACATTGTAATTTGCAGTGCACTTCCTCATCTGCAGAATTAGACTGTAATGTCATGTCGCGTTATATTGAACTATGTTATCCTGAACGACTGTGTTGTGATGCACTGTTACATTGTAGAGTACGCATTGAATTTGCTTGATCCTTTATTGGGTCGTTCGTTACCGTACTGCATTTGTTGCACTTCACTTTCCCGCTGACTACTGCACTCTACTACATTGCACTGAGCTGTATTATACTGCGTTGAATTAAACTGTACACCATTTCATTGTTATTGCTTTGTCTTATACGGCAAATGTAATATAAAATATACGTGGTGTCCCCGTAGCTGGAGTATGGCTGCCTTAATGGCGAGATAGAAAAGAACGGTCATACACACAAAAACTCCACACCCTTTGTTGGGCAGATGGGGTTAATCCTTGCCAGCCTATACAGGGAGTGTCCGCCGCAGGAATATCAGCCTGCGTACGCAAAAGAAACAACAACAACGTGGTATAGAGTAATAATGGCATCGTACTAAAAAAATTGTTTTATAACAAGTACGTATTTTGGTACCAGCGGCAAAATGCAACGCCATTTTTTCAAAATAACAAGTACGTATTTCGGTACCAGCAGCAAAATGCAACGCCATCTTCCCAAACAGAGATGCCAAGAATCCCATTTTGCCATTGGTTTGATTTACCCTTTCGAACAGATATATTAAGAACCACACGACACTACTGGTTATGGCCACTTTTATAAATAAAGACACAAGATTGACGTCATTGGTCGGCGCCACTTTTACAAAGAAATTAAAACAGAAGGAATGATTTGACGTCATGTTTTGGCGCGCAGTTTTTCAAAGAAATGAAAATGCCGGGAACAATATGCTGTCTCTCTTCAGCGCGCCATTTTTTTTCCAATAAATAACGATACCAAAAATTACGTTCTGCCATTGTCGATGTTCTCCTTTCAAAACAAATGAAGATTCTTGAAACCACAGGACGTCATTACTAGGTGCCATTCTTCGAAAGAAATAAAGACATCAGGTAACAGGAGCTATCATTGGTGTGTGTCTCTTTACAACCCACACTGTGCAAATTGTATGCGATGTACATCTTTACTATATTTTCGCAGTGTGATAGTAAATCTATGGGCCATTGAAAACACCACTGTCTGTAGATCATATACTTACTGAAAGAAATAAAGTTTAGCTTTATTTCACATCGAGAGCTTGTTGTTGTGAGAGAGAAAACAAGTTATACAAGAACTAGTTCAGTCAGTCTGTCTGCCTGTCTGTTTGCCTGTGAAGGCATGTTTCCTTTTTAACGCGCCTTTTTGTTAGTTTGAGCTAAGATGATCGGAGGAGCGAGACAGGTGGGGGAAGGGATGGGGGTTGCAGAAGAGGATGGAACGGGAGGGAATGGGAAAGTTTTTCAATCGACACGGGATAAAACAACCCCCACAAAAAATCCATTCAAAGTATGTAAAGCATAGGACAGCTGGAATTTACCTGCTGGACAATTAGATAAAGTGTGGAAATTTTAAATATTCAGAAAATGGTCAACGACGTTGTCCAGTTGGTAGTTCAAATAAGTTCGGCAGAAGCTTGTTACATTCAAACATTGTATCTTCTTCTTCCTCTTCTTCCCTCGACTATAGTTCCCTTGGTTCTTCACTGGTGAGATTTTCGCATATGTGACTGGTTTTAATGCCACCATGAAGGTAGCCATTTTCCGTGTTCAGGGATAATGTCTGAACACAGCAGTGTGATTGTTTACAGCAATGCCACCAACACACGATGGACTATACTTCTCTGACGATAAGAACAGTGTCTGGCGTGCCTAGTGCCTAGTAGATGTGTGTGCGTGTATATGTGCGTGCGTGCGGGCGCCCGCGCGCTCAGGCCTGTGTGTGTGTGTGTGTGTGTGTGTGTGTGTGTGTGTGTGTGTGTGTGTGTGAAACCCTGTGTTTACACAATGTAAAAAACCTTATCCTAAGTTTAAAGTCTGATCCTAGGGACTGTGAGGTGACTGGAGTACGCTGTAATGTTGATTCTAACTCCAAAGAAAGTAATCTCCTTTTACCTGGCTTTCGCAAACGGAAACTGAATCCAGGAATCTTGGATCGGGAGGACAAGACTTTATCCACTTGGCCAGCTTGCACGACCCCCCCCCCCCCCCCCCCCCCCCCCATCCGCTCTCTCTCTCTCTCCTGATGAGCTGATGAGCGAAGTGAAGGAGATGCTACATAGATCCAAAGTATTAGAGCAAGGAAACGTGGAGCAGAATCTGTAATTTGAAGCCGTCGGAAGGGAATTTGCACTCTGTTGCCTAACAGATCAGTGAGTTTCCTTTGATGCTTTGAAAATCAACGCACCTGCACAATTTGGAATTTTCTCTCAGTTTGGTTCTCATGGAAGTCAGCCGGAAAAATGATTGCAGTAGTTAAGAGAGAATAACCGAGGTACCTGGTGTTATTGAGGCTCGCAGTAGTTAAGATAAGAGAGTATAACCGAGGTACCTGGTGCTATTGAGGCTCGCAGTAGTTAAGATAAGAGAGTATAACCGAGGTACCTAGTGCTATTGAGGCTCGCAGTAGGGGCGAATGCGCTCCATTCTGTGAATTTCGAGACACACGCGTTGTAGATTTTCTAAGGTTGTTTGTTTTGAGACAAATTGTGATACAAATATTGGACCACTCAGTTTTGTGAAACCTCAAATGCACCATCACCCCCTTATTTTCTCTTCTTTTCCTTTTTTTTGTTTTTGTTTTGAGTTAGTTCTGCCGGATTGTTTGTTATACAAAACAAAAAACAAAACAAAACAAACAAAAAAAAAAACAACAACAAAAAAAAAAAAAAAAATCCATAACGCAAATAAAGCTAGCAGAACGTAACATGTCCAGTTGACCTGACGAACATCTGCGACGATGCCAGAACTTGTCTCCAGTTCTGAGGAACTCGGAGCACATTACTTATGACTTCCAACAAACACACTGAACAATGGTGAAATGGAAAGAGAAAGATACAGACTGCCATGAAAGGCTAACAATTTCAGTACGTCCACAAAAGGGGTCCTTCGCCTCCCCCTCTCCCCAATCCCTTGCCTTTCCTCCCCAGTCCCCCTCCCCCACCCTCTTCTGGTTTGCGTAATGTTTCGGCGTTAGGTGTGGGGTATTACAAAAGTGATATCTGGTCGCTCGTTGGTCAGGGGTGATATATACTACAGAATGATTATGCATATTTGATCTCTGATATTACGCCAGTGACTGCAATCTTTAGAAATTTACCTGCGTTTTGTCTGCGCGTAACTCAGAGTGCTTACACACAAAACTGAGAAAATCAACATGCACTATCAACAAGATGGAAATAACAGCCCCGTGTGTTGTTTCCAGATTTGTGAACCGTTAGTTTAGTTCTTAGCAATAACCCCAGAGCACCGTTGAAATCACTCACAGACATACTTTCATGTGCATGTGCCCCACCTACTCCGACCCCCCTCCCCCCCCCACACACACCCTCTTTTCTCTAAAATTATCACCCTCTCCCATATACGCCCATCCACTCCTCTACCCTCTCTCTCTGACTTTCCCTTTTCTCCTTTCTCATAATCAGGGGAAAATATTCGATCTTGGTGTTTAATCTATACTTTACTTCCCTCCCTCTTGATCTCCATTGGTATGTCTGTCTGCCTCCTTCGACGCGTCAAGCTCTGGCTCTTCACTAAGGTAAGACATGAATGCTTCTGCATTTTCATTCACCGCTGTTATACAGGCTCGTGTGCCTCACTGGCATAAGTACCGTCAAAAGCTGATGCCATTACAGTTTCTCAGTTTCACTTTCTCCACCCATCCCACCCTATCTTCTTCTGTTCTCTGTCTCTGTCTGTCTGTCTGTCTGTCTGTCTGTCTGTCTGTCTGTCTCTCTCTATGTGTGCATCTATGTTGTTTGTATATGTGTATTTGTATCTGTGTTCGCGTACTAGCGAGTATGCATGCGTACACTTGAGTGTGTTTTGTGTGTGTGTGTGTGTGTGTGTGTGTGTGTGTGTGTGTGTGTGTGTGTGTGTGGAGAGAGAGAGAGATCGTGCGTGCGTGCGTGCGTGCGTGCATGTGTGTGTGTGTGTGTGTGTGTGTGTGTGTGTGTGTGTGTGTGTGTGTGTGTGTGTGTGTGTGTTTGAAGGGCGGGGAGGGAAAAGCGCTAATGTAAGGAAATATAGGAAAAAAGGTTGGGGGTAGGAGTGGGCATGGTATGTGCACATGTAAGCAGATTTTATTGTGGGTGTTTTTATAATGACTGCATCTCTACTGCTATTAACCGAATCCAAACGTGCACGGATGCGGCAAACAACACACTGGCCTGGTACACCCATTTTTTTCAAAGATGACATCATCGGGTCAGACACTGCCATGAACCCACAATTTATCCCGAAGAATACTATAAGACGAAAATGTTCAGAATGAAGAAAAAACAAACCAGAATTATTAGATCTATGCATGCTCTCTCTCTCTCTCTCTCTCTCTCTCTCTCTCTCTCTCTCTCTCAGGGGGGTGGCAACATGTGTGTGTGTGTGTGTGTGTGTGTGTGTGTGTGTGTGTGTGCGTGCGCGCGCGCGTGCGTGCATGTGTACATGTGTGTGTGTGTGTGTGTGTGTGTGTGTGTGTGTGTGTGTGTGCGTGCGTGCGTACATGTGTATGTGCGTGCGTACATGTGTGTGTGCGTGCGTGCGTGCGTACATGTGTGTGTGTGTGTGTGTGTGTGTGTGTGTGTGTGTGTGTGTGTGTGTGTGTGTGTGTGTGTGTGTGTGTGTGTGTGTGTGTGTGTGTGTGTGTGTGTGTGTGTGAGGAACTGTACACGAATTCATGGTTGCTTCATGTGTGTTTGAAAAGAGTATCTCAACAGAAAACATGGATAAGATAGATCGATAATGTTGTCTATAGCCTAGGCGACCGCAAAAGGCCGTCTCAGGGCTTTCATCGCGTTGACGTCAACTCTCAAGTCATATTCAAATAAACATTTAAATAAAACAAACAAACAAAAAGACACACATTCACACAACTCTTTAAGAGGCACTTTCTTAAAACACGCCGTTGATTTCAGTAAAGAAATCTGAGATCAGATGAAAAACAACTTGATCTCTTTCAGGAAGTGAAGAATGACATCAGCTGGGACATCTCTGAACAGGATTTTCATGGAGTCTGCTGTAAAGTGTTTATCTCACATCATGCAAGTCCCAATACTCTCCAAGAACATGGTTTATTGTGAGTGTACATGACATGGAATCAACCACGGAACTTTTCACCTTTTAAAAGATGTAACAATGCAAAAAGGAGTGACATGTGTGCAAACGGCACAAGACTGTTTCTTGTTTACGGCCGCCCCCGGAAAAAGGTAAAAAAGAAAAAAAAAAAAAAACTTTTCTGGTTTGGATGGATTTGTAAGAGTTTGTTACCCGTCTGCGAGTTCCATTCCTCTAGCTAGAGGTCTCTGACGTAGCCTTTAGCTTTGGGTTTCAGATCTGTGATGATGAATCTGCTCACTTCTTTCTTTGTGGCATTCTCCTCCAATGCCCAAAATGACCGGGAACCAAAGCAAAAACTATGTTGTATCCACCAGATTTCAGAGAGGAGTACAAGTCGAAAAATTTCGCAGTTGAGGGTGCTTGAGGTTACGGCCGGCCATGGCCTACAATGCAGAAAACGAGTAACACAGAATGAAGAAATCTTTACATCACGATTTAGAGACCATTTCGAGAACCAGGACTAAGACTGTCAGCTCAGGATTGTAGCTGTAGATGTCACTGGGAAAGTGCTTGGAACATGTCTGCGAGGGACAGCTTGTGTAAAACACACCAGGGGCAGCCACCTCCTCAGGTTTGAAGCAATCGTAAAAATTCATCTGGACGATGGAAATTTAGACAACACAGTTCAGCGAAAAATAACTTACATGCCCAAGACTTAGCGGTGTCTTTACGATATAAGGCTAAATCAAACCGGATCTCTGGGGCCAGGAAAGTAAACCGAATCTCTGGGGTCAGGAAAGTCCATCGTACGTCATAAGGAAACTTGGATGAATCACATACAATTCCAAAGTTTATATCTGCACTGTTCAAATGGGGAAAACACACGAATTCCCAAAGGTGGAATGGAACTGGGGTGGTCTTCAAATTTCGTTTGGAACTTCGTGTCAAAGACACAGTCATAACAGGGTTTGAGGGTTCAGAAAAAAAGAGATTCAAGGATTCAGCTGACGGTTAGACAGGGATGGTTCACCCGCCTCAGCATACAGACTGTGAACAGGGGTCGTGCGGAATGCACCCAGGCAGAGTCGAAGCCCTTAATGGTAGATGGGAGCTAGAGTTTTCATGAAGGTCTGGCAGAACCATACACCACACAACCGTGGTCAAGTTTGGAGCAGATCAGAGCCCTCTACAGGTGTATTAGAGTGTTCTTGATAGCGCCCCAATCCATATGTGCCACAACTCTCAGAACGGTCACTGTTTTCTGACATGAAGTTTTTAGGGAGCTGGATGTGACTTCTGATGTTCAGTTTTTGTTCAAGATAATTTCCAAGAAATTTGGCTTCCTTCACAGCTTGAATTATAGATTTGTCCAGACGAATTTCAGGATTAACAAAGAATTGTAAATAAAAAAATGTGAAGTTGGATACATCGAGTTTTGGTGTACGAAAATTTAAACCCATTTTTCTCGGCCCATTGCTGGATCTTATCAACGCAAAGTTGAAGACGTCTTTGTTCGATGGATAGGTGGCTCCAACTGCGTAAGTGCAAAGTCATCAGCAGAGAGGACTTGGAACTCTGGTTTACAGAACCAACAATCTCATTAATTTTGATGCTGAAGGAAGCAGGAGTAAGAACGTTCCTTTTCGGTACACCCAACTCCTGCCCATGGATGTCAGACCGAGTGGTGCCAATACGGACTTGGATCTGCCAATCAGCGAGAAGGGTTGTTTTTTTTTTTTCAATTAAAAACAGGCAGGCGGCCTCCAAAACCTAGATTATGAAGATCTC
>JADBJO010000126.1:598764-601264 GCA_016801955.1 Conus betulinus | reverse complement strand
ATTTTCGAATTTTCAACTAGAAACAGTATGAAATAAAATGAAACATAGTTCTCGTTTCTTGCATGCATGAATTTAGTCTCAGTAAGGAGACGCCAGCCTTTATTATAGATATTCACAAAACATACTAGTTAATCAAGACAATATTTGATAGGCAACACTATATTGTATACCAACATATATATCCTCGAACCTTTATAATACTAATCACTCAGATAAAATTAAGAACAGGCCTATATAACATTTCCTCTATTGATATTCCTTTCCTAACTGACTATGGGCTGGGGTATTCTTTAAAAACACAATACATTAGATACATGTCGACATGCCAGCTGTGCTCCGACGTCTTGTTGCCGTCCGGCCCGCCCCGCGCACTCCCCCCCCCCCCCCCCCCCCCCCCCACCAGCGGGAGCGCAAGAGAGGGGAGGAGGGGGAGACCACGAGCCACAAGGGGCGCGCCGGCCGGCAACTGTACTCCGACCTATCTTACCGTATCCCGCGCGCTGTCCGCCTCCCCCCCCCCCCCCCCCAATCGCAGCGGGAGCGCAAGAGATGGAAGAAGGGGGAGAGATCGCGAGCAGCACGGGGCGCGCCGGCCGGCAACTGCGCTCCGACGTCTCTAGTTGCCGTCCGGCCCCACCCGCCCAGCGCCCTCCCCCCCCCCCCCCCCCCCCCCCCCCGGGGGGGGGGGGGGGGGCAAGAGAGGGGAAGAGGGGGGGGGGGGGGCGAGACCGCGAGCGGCGCCGGCGGGGGACACACAAGCTCGCACCCAAAGCCCTGAACATGTAACTAGCATGCCAACTTCTATTACTATGATCCCACCTTCCCATCGTCATACACTTGTATAAAGTATATATGCATAAACGTCATCCTTTTTCAGATATTTCACTTACGTACATTCGTCCAATCTTTCTCTGTTGTTCCAGTCTTTCTTTCATCGATAGTTTATCATTTTCCCCTTTCCCCTCAAACTTTTACCCTAATTCTTCATTCTTCTTCCAGTTCCATCTTCCATTCTCATCTGTATCATGATAACATTTCGTTTCTCAAATCTTATGATATGTTTAGGTAACATTGCCAGCCCTCTTGGTTGGTATGTTATTTTCTTACAATAGATTTTCTCTGGTTTTGAGTGCATGCATAAAAAATATACATTGCGATATCGCGTGTGATATCTATGTGTTATCATTTGTAATAAATTTTCTAGTCTAATTGTATTCAAGTTTCTAAAATGTTTAGATATGTATTTCTCTCTTAATTGTCTGTAGTTTGGACCAGATTGTTAGGAAATGTATTTCTGTTTTTCTTCACTGGACAGAAGGGGCATGTTGTGGTAACTAACTTGTCTATGTACTTCTTGTTAGTATGCAATTCATTTATTCCTAGCCTCATTCTTCTTGTCAATGCTTCTGAACTTTGCTATAGTGATTATGTGTAAGTATTCTTCTGTTTGGTGTATGGATTTAAATGAATAATATGTCTTAAATCGTTCGCTGTTTGTAATTTTGTCATGCCATGTTGTGTTTTTAAAACAATCTATCATTCTTTGCTTTAATCATAATGAACCTGTGTTCATTTCGTGCCCCCTCATTGTTCCATACTTCTGAAAATCCATAACTGTCTAAACATCTTTTTTATTCCTAGAGCCCAGTTTTGTGGTTTGTTTTACTTCTGTTTTTTTTTTCTCTCATATGCTTGCCTCGGTATCCTATCCGGTGTCATTTTTACCAATCTTAGCCAATATCTAATTGTCTTTATTGTACTATCTATGTATATCGGGGTATCTACCTAACTCTACATATACTAAATAGTTTGGTGTTTTCATTCCTACCCCTAGGTATTTTTTGCTTGCGAGTAAATGTACATTTTCCGCTGTTGAATAGTTAATTAGTCCCCATACTTCTGCTGCATATAGAAGTAATGGTTTAACCTGTGAATTGAAAAGTTTGAAATAGATTTTCATGTCTATATGCCCTAAGCTATACATAGTTTTCATTATCTCTATCATCTTTCCTTTTCGCTCTGCCTGCATATTCTGAGAGTGAGATATCGACAGAAAGTTTAGTTGTTAATGTATAACCTAGGTATTTATAGCTGTTAACAACTTCAATTTCTTTTCCTTTATAATACCATTTTTCCAGTTTGCCTAGGTATCCTCCTTTTCTAAATACCATGATTTTTGTTTTTTGCAGATTCACTGTTAACCCTATGTGATCAGAAGTTTCTTGCAGGTTTTTTATTTGGTTTCTGTAGTCCAGCTGGTGTCTGTGATATAGTGCTATATCATCCGCAAATAGCAATAAGAATATAATTCCTCGGTTCCTGGTAAAAATTGATATCCATGTCTTCCTCTCCTTGTTACCTTCTCAGCTACTTCTGCTATTAGTAAGGAGAAAATCAAGGGAGATAATAGGCATCCCTGTTTCACTCCGAGTGGGCAGTCAAAAAATTCTGTTAATTCTGTCCCATGTCTCACACATGCTTGTACTGTTCTATATATACC
>JADBJO010000126.1:558764-588764 GCA_016801955.1 Conus betulinus | reverse complement strand
GGTGGTGGGGAGAGGGGGGGTGACAAAACTGAGCTATAGTTAGCATATTTACCAATCTTTGAACACATAGGTTTAAAATGAAAACATAAGTATGAACGTCCTCAAAATGACGGAAAATGGGCAAACAGGCAAAAATGAACGCAAGCTGAAAAACGATGTTTTGCCCTTGTTATGGATGACACGTATGCACTCAGCATGCATCTCCCGTGAAAAATCGGGAGAGAGCGTGACAAAGTGAGCGAGTGATATTAGACTTAATGACAAGGGAAACAACTGAATGTACTACCAGCAGGCAGCACGTTGTCGGCTCTTGCTTGTGCAAGCAAGAGTGTGGATTGTTCAGCGCTTAGAACTTAGTCTCTAACCGAAGAAAGACACTAAATATTCTAAATAATGAAAAATAATGATAACGAGTGATCTCGTGAGCTTGATTATCACTGTAAATCCTAACATGTGCGCATAGGTTCTTTGTTTTCATATATCGCGCGCGCGTGCGTGTATGAGTGTGTCTATGTTTATGTCTATGTGTGTGTTGTGAACGTGTATGTTGCATGCATAGGCGTGTGTGTGTGTGTGTGTGTATGTGTGCATGTGCGCGCACGTGCGTGTGAAATGAGCGCAAGCGCGTGTGCGTGCGTGTGTGTGTGTTTTGCATGCATATGTGCACGTGTTTGTGTCTGCGTGTGAATGCGCGCATTCGCGTGTACATGTGTGTGTGCGCGCGCACGCGTGTGTGCGTGTGTGTAAGTGAAACGCACCAGCCGGATTTGGATGCTGTCAAAGATAGCAGCAGGACAAGTGTTGCATGCTTTGCATTGCCTGCATAATTATAATAAGAATTTATCAGCAGCCTCACTGCACTTACCCCCCCCCCCCCCCCCCACACTTCCTCTTGGCACTCTAGCCCTCTAGAAAAATAACGCCCCCCCACCCAACCCTCTCCCTTCTTTCCTTCTTCCCCCATTTCTAAGAATTTTACTTTCTGTTCTACTTGGTTGAAAAGCTTTTCATTTTATTTGAAAGAAAACCATAGTAATGATCGTGATCACCGTTGACTTTTTTTTTTTTTTCCGGAATCTACGGATGTAAACAAATAGATAAGTGCGCATATTCTGTACTAGCAATCTACAAAGAGTACCGTAATCTACGGAGATGTGTTCCTATGTTGTCTGTATTAGCAGTTTACAAAGACTGCTGAATCCACACAGGAATGTAAACAAGCAGATAAACTCAATGTGGTCTGTATTAGCAGCGTACAAAGACTGCTGGAGTCCACACAGAAATGTAAAAGAACAGGGTCTACTCCACATAGTCTGTGTTAACAGTCTTCCAAGACGGCTGGATTGCACCATAAGGTGAAAAAGTCTGTATTCCCTGAGAGCTTGTACTACTGTTGCAACACTGCTCCAAAGATAAACAGCTACCATTTCTATCAACAAAAAAGGCTGGCCCTCACAGGAGTCGCTGACGTTGTTGTGTTGCATGAGTAACGGTAATATCATGGAGGTGAGGAGCTGCTGTGTGACTTGGGTTGATTTCAATCGTTCTGGTGTGAAACATTACAGAAGTCTGGGATCGTTCAACAGTTAACATGGGTACGCAAAGTACATACTTCTGTTTACCTAAATACATTCTGAAGAACACACACACACACTCTCTCTCTCTCTCGCACACACTCATACACACACACACACACACACACATATATATATATATATATATATATATCTTAACAATTAAGTCTCTCTCTCTCTCTCTCTCTCTCTCTCTCTCTCTCTCTCTCTCTATATATATATATATATATATATGTATATATTGTGGGGGTCATTCGCCCATTATGGCCAACCTGTTGTTGTCATCTCGTTTCCTTTGCTATATATATTAACCTTTCCAGGCGTCAGGGAAAGATAGCAGCTTGTCTCGTCACGCTCACGTCCGCAATAAAGACATGGCTCGTCGCAATGAAGACATTCTGGTCATCAGCCCGTCGCATCAAAAGCGCGCGGAGCCGCTGCCGGTGTTCATCCACCGAGTGTACCCCTTCAACCATAGCCACCCGGTCAGGCCGGGTGCCACCCCTGGCTGACTTGGCAGCCCAGGGCTCGGCCAAGAGGCCGGGTATTTCGCCTTGTTCGGTCGTGAGAGAGGCGAGTTGGGTTCTTTTTTGTTCGTTTTTTCAATTATTCTCTTTCGGTTGTTGGGTAGTTGTTTTGGTGTGTTCTTTTGCTGAGTCTTTCTGTCTGTCTCTGTCTTTGTCTGTCTGTGTCTGTCTGTCTGTCTGTCTGTCTCTCTTTAGCACTTAGTCAAGCAAGAAGGCGGCAATATCATAAAGGGGGATGGGGGGTGGGGTGGGGGGGGGGGGTGGAAGCGTTTTGCTCTGTGTGCCTTTCGCTGGTGTGTGTGAGCTAAGTAGATAGCGCAAGCAGGTGCGATGTACGTGTAAAACGCTTTCACTATAGAAGCGAAGCACACGGTATGCATTTGTGTTATCACATTCCTTCTAGTTGAAACTGAAGACGTCCGTAACTTCACTTACTTAAGTAAACTGAAGATTGTTAACCTGAAGACGTCCTGGTAAAATCTCCCACCCGTCCATGCCCCCCACCCCAGGTGGAGTTCTATGGGCAGTGGCTGACCCTGCAGGGAGAGCCTCTCTGCTCCTGGCTCAGCAACCTTAGCTTCCAGGCCGACGACCACTTCGTCCTCTACGCCAACAAGATGGCGCTGCTCTATGACGTCATCGTGGACCCCTCGCGCCGCGGCGTGGGGCCGAAGGGCGGAGAGAGGATGGAGGAGGTGTGGGGGCAGAAGGAGGAGACGGAGTACATCAATATGAAGGTGGGGAACGAGGGGAGAGGGGGGGGGGGGGGGTGGGGTGCCGGTCAGGGGTGTTGGTTCTTTTCAGAGAGAGTGGATTGGGGTGGAAAAGCGAAGCGTGGGGTGGGGTTGGGGGTTTAGCACCAAAAGTCTACCATGATGTTGGATAGAATTTATCTCCTTTCCCCTTTCTTTCTTTTTTCTTTTATTTTCTCTTCTTTTCAAAGCTTATACAGATATGGGGCATCATAATATCAGACTTACATCCATGAATGGACAAGTGCCAACACGTATCTGTTTTTGTTTTGTTTGTTTGTTTTTTTTTCTCAACTTTCACTGTGAATCGGTGATATACAGGTGCTCACAAATAACTGAGTTTATGGTTTTAAATGTTACTAATAGCGTACCGCCAAAAAAAAAGTAGACAAACGAATCACAGGACAAAACACGATCTTCATCCACTGCAGCGCAAAATGGGCGTCGATTCAGTTCAACGCTCATTTTGCCCTGAAGTGGATGAATATAAGCGATTGCTTATTCATTTTCGTCATCCTGAGTGTTTTGTATCTTGCCTGAGAAGACCTAAGCGGTCGAAACGCGTCGTGCTTTGTCTTGCGATTCGTTTGTCTACGTTTTTTTTTTTTTTTTTTTTTTTTTTTAGCGGTGCGCTGTTAGTAGCATTCAAAATTTGTTTAGATTTTCGCCTGCAGTCGCCTCACTTTGCAACTAGATCTGATTTTATGGTTGTTCAGGTTGTTAGGTGACTCTTTATTTTTCCTCTCTCTCTCTCTCTCTCTCTCTCTCTCTCTCTCTCTCTCTCTCTCTCTCTCTCTTTTTTCCTCAAGTTTCCTTCAAACCGACACGACAGCTGACGAGCTTGAATTAAGTCACACTGCCTCGAGTTGAGGAGCTAATATAAAAAGCAAATAGTATACTAAAAGTTAGGCATCGCATTTCCGATTCACAGAATTTCATAAAAAGTGGTATTCATTCTAGAGTCTTGTGCAAAGTAACAGACGAAAATAACGACATATAGAAATGCTGGTACCTTCTGACATTTTTCCACGGATTGCTATGCATACATGGACTGGATCGGAGAATTATAACGTATCGATGTGTTAATGGAATGCATTTCAACCCTAGTGAATGATCTCATTGTTTTGCCTTTTTTGTTGTAAATATGTATCTCTGTGTATCATGGTGCTAATTTTCAAAAAGAAAAAAAATGTGACACTGCCTTCATCCTCTCAGATTTTTGTCGTGCCAGGCTGATGCCAGGGGCCAGGGATTGTCTTTGAAAGATGCATGTAGAAAAGCATTGTCACGTGTGTGTGTGTGTGTGTGTGTGTGTGTGTGTGTGTGTGTGTGTGTGTGTGTGTGTGAAACCCAAACGTGCTACATGCAGCTCATTAGCTTCCTCGAACACACCAGCACTCCTGAGACATAAGACACATGGGTGTCCAGATTCTGTTCTGAAACTCTGTTCTAGTGCTGATCTCCGCATCGATATCCCGCATAACCTCGAAATCTGTGGCATGTCTCAAACTGTTCAATGTGTAGACTCTCACGAAATGTCGTTGGGTATGGGTGGCAGGCGGAGGGAGAGATGAGGATAGGGGAGGGGGAGGATGAGGAAACGAAGCTGTAATCTTCGCCGTACACGAGACGCACGCCCATTGTGATTTCTTGGCCAATTGTTATCGTCACTAGAAGACTCGGTAAGCGTGTGTCCTGACTGTGTTAAACCAACGCAGGCATCATCGAACACCACTGTAGTTATCGAGCAGCAGCAAGGCAGAGTGTTTCCTGGTGGGCGGTCTATTGGCGACCTGATGTTGCAGAATCTTGTGGACTTTCGGGGGCTGAGACTGTGTAAAAGGAAGAGTGTGGGTGTGGTTGTGTGAAGAGGAGTTTAGAGGAACGGCGTGGAGGTAAAACCAGAGGGTAAGGAAGATGAGGCAGTTGGAGGAACTGGGTGACTATGTTGGGCCAAACATGTTTACACTGGAGGTTCGAAACCGAAGCTGGTTTACACGCAGTAATGTCGAAAGTCTAAAATTTCGCTGAACGGACTAATTATGTTAATATTGAGCTAATATTGAGTGTTAAAAAGATAACACACTTTTTTTTTCTTACCGAAGAAGGTACTCGTGAAGGATCAGAGTAGAAACAGTTAAGGGAACAGATAAGAAATTCCGTCTTGGCATGGTAACAGCTATGTTAATTCTTACCTACGAATCGGAAGATTCGTCCAAAAGAAAGTTGTAAACTAGTCCCAGAAAGACACACAAAAATTATTGTCAGATCAGTGCGCGGAGAGACACAGACAGACAGACAGAGAGGGAGGAGGAAGAGAGAGAGGGTGGGAAGGAGAGAGAAGGAGCAGAGAGAAAGGGAGGGAGACAGAGAGGGAGGGAGGGAGAGACAGAGAAGGGAGGAGAGAGAGGGAAAGAGAATAGAGGGGGGGGGGGGGAGAGAGAGAGAGAGAGAGAGAGAGAGAGAGAGAGAGAGAGAGAGAGAGAGAGCGGAAGGATATTTTCTGAACATACTGTTCTTTTTCTTTTTTCTTTCCTCCAAACCAGAAGGGGTTCTTCACGCTGAAGTGCATGTCCAAGCCGGTCGCCAGGTTTAGCCCCAAGGACCACCTGCACCAGTGGATGGACGCCGTCGGCTGCACTGTCAACGCCTCCTTCGTTTCCGCCACGCCGCGAGTGGAGGGCCTGACGATCGCTGTCCAGCGCTGCGAGTACGCCAACCTGTACCACACCATGACTGACCTCTTCAACGCCTTCCTGGCCATGCTGATGTTCAACCAGCACCCGGAGGACGTCACCATCCTGATGGTGGACGCCCACCCCGAGGGCGGCCTGGACTCAACGTGGAGCACCCTCTTCGGCAAGGTCATGCGGGCGGGGACTCTCCCTTCCCCGACCCGCTTCTCGGCCCTGGGCCTGGGCTGCCAAGAACAACAACAGCCCGCTCAAACACCACTCCAGGCCGCAGGTGGCCTACCTGGAGGAGTTCCGGCACTTCTTCCTCAGTCAGCACGGCGTGGTGGACAGCGGCAGGAAGGTCAACTGCTCCTCCCTGCACTGGCTGTTCATCTGGCGCAGGGACTACGTCGCCCACCCACGGAACAAAGGGGGCAGCATCTTTAGGAAGATCTACAACGAAGACGAGGTGCTGTCCGTGGTGAAGGAGGTCGCGGCGCCAGGGGATAACGTCCGCGGATGCAGTTGGACGCCTTGCCCATGAAGACCCAGCTGCAGCTGATTTCGGAGACCGACGTGCTGCTGGGGATGCACGGGGCGGGGCTGTCCCATACCCTCTTCCTGCCACCCCATGGGGGTCTCCTGGAGTTCTACCCGAAATACTCGCCTCAGTCCAACCCCCCCTTCCGGGCCATGGCCAAATGGAGAGGTCTGCAGTACCAGACCTGGCAGAACCACGACTCCGCCAACGAGAAATCGAACCACAGGACCATTATTCCACCCCAGGTGGTGGTCAGGATGGTGAAGGGGGTGAGGAAGAACATCTGTGGATGAAGGTCATGAGGGGAGGGGAAGGGAGTGCTTGTGGTTGCCCCAGGATCCTAGGAGAGCAGAGGGCGCCACCTAGCGTGCCTCAGTGACGGCTCAGATAGCGACAGCATGGTTGCTGTTCTTGACTCTGTCCCAGTACAGTGGCAGCCCGCAGTATGAGATGCTTTGACGCCGAAGAGTTCAATATTGTGTTTATGTGTGACCAAAGTAAAAGCAATATGATGAAGAAGGGGGAGGGCATTTCTGTTCAGGATTCACTTTGTGTTAAGGATAAATGAACGGTTGACCGGGCTGCTTGCGTTAGTATTTATTTAAAGCAAACGGGTCGTGAAAAACCGATAGCCTGGTCTTAGCAGACGATGAAAGTCAAAGAGTACGAACACAGCAGTCTAGTTACTGTGCGCCGACAATTGCTCCAAAATCAAATTAAATCGGTTCCCGTGGCCTGGGGAAGGGGGGGAAGGGGGGGGGGGGGGGGGGGGGGGGGGGCATGGAAGTGGCATTCGTTTCTTTTTTCGTAGTTTTTTTTTTTTTTTTTTTGCTCTGGAGTGACAAACTTAGGGGAATACCTGACGCTATCAGCACACTCAAAATTTTTATACACCTAAAGCATCGATAGTTAAGCTACCATAGCCATGACCGTTTGTCTTGTCGGTTGCTTCTTCAGGATGCTTTTTTTTCTATCATTATTAATTGTCTGACTTGTTTTTGTGACATGACGTTATTTTCTTGAGCGAGAGTTTGACGGCCCTGAAAAGGCTGGGCTGTGATGAATAAAACTTGAAGAAAACTTGAAACCCTGCTACCCCCCATCCCCATCCCTTCTACTCCTTTTGCGGCCCCGTCGATCGTATCACCATCGCTGGCTGTGGACTTAACACCAGGGTGTTTAACTGCTTTCCAGACAGGTACTTTCCTTCCAGACAGGTACTTTCCTTCCAGACAGGTACTTTCCTTCCAGACAGGTACTTTCCTTCCAAGACAGGTACTTGCCGCCAGGGGCCTTCCAGAGACACGCCCATCAGGAGACGCCTGTGAGTTTGAGACTTTGCAATGAATGAAACGAGCGATGATGTGCATTGTCCTTTTCGGCACCCATCATGGTTGTAATCATCGTTGTCCTCGGTCTGTCGGCAGCAGCAGCAGCAAACTGCATCGTTATCGTTATCGTCGTCAATCATGCTTTAATTAAAGAAGCTGTCAATTTCTTGTGTGATAAAAGAATCGGATGTTGTTGATTGCAATCAACATGTATATTTTTTTTCGAAAACAATACATTCGCCGAGTTTTTCTTTCTTTTCTCCAACGGTCTGGTCTAATCTCGATGTGTGTGTGTGTGTGTGTGTGTGTGTGTGTGTGTGTGTGTGTGTGTGTGTGTGTGTGTGTAGCCATGTTTGATTTGCTGCTGCGAGCGCTATTTATTGACAGTCTTTTTTTAAAATGATACAATGCGTGCATATCATACACATACGTGTCTGATTCTCTTTCATTCCTAAGACTGTACCGTTGACAGACAGTCGGTTATAAGCCATAAGGAAACCTAACACAGAGTAACTTTTATTCAAGACTGGCACAGCCTTTTAACTTGAATAAAGTCAGACAAATACAAAGACAAACAATCTAATAGTGGGGGAAAACAAGCGCAGGCCAACAACTAAATTGTCTTCATAGTAATGACTTGGCAAAACTTTGAACTTACGGAGGGCGGAGAGGGGGGGGGGGGGGGGGGGGGGGGGGGGGGGCCGCAGGAGGTTGAAGATGTAAAAACTGGGAACATGAAATTAAGAAAATATGAAAACTCTTCACTGGCTGCATAAGGGAACCATCGTAATCCCTTTTAAAGGCAGATATATTTGTATTGCCTGCTCCGAGGCCTTTCGTCGAGGCCTTTCATATTTTCTTAATTTCATGTTCCCAGTTTTTACATCTTCAACCTCCTGTGCCCCCCCCCCCCCCCCCCCCCCCCCCCCCTCCCGCCCTCCGTAAGTTCAAAGTTTTGCCAAGTCATTACTATGAAGACAATTTAGTTGTTGGCCTGCGCTTGTTTTCCCCCACTATTAGATTGTTTGTCTTTGTATTTGTCTGACTTTATTCAAGTTTAAAAGGCTGTGCCAGTCTTGAATAAAAGTTACTCTGTGTTAGGTTTCCTTATGGGAGCAAAGACTACCCACTTGTTTACTGTTTATTGTTTACTGTTCCCTGCCTCATTTCATTTCCAATTAAAATTAGCAGTTTCAGATGATCATCCAAGAAAGAACAGTTTCATTGGAGCAATGTTTGTGTTTACTCCAGGCGCAAAAAAGGGGAGATATTGAGTAAAATGGCGGTTGATTGAACTTCTTACGTGTTGTACGCTTGAAGCAAGACTGGATTAATCTGGATGATGAGCTTTTCAGTTCATGATATTTACACTACATTTATATCTATGTCAAATTCTAGGATTAGTTCTCTTCCTTACACCCCCCTCCCCCTCACCTTTTCTTCCCATCCCCAAGCCCTCAGCCTGGCACAAGCTAAAGTAATTCTCCAACTAATAAGATAAGGTAGTCTTTTTGTACAACTATGTTCCTCGATTAAAAATTGTGTAAAAAAAATTACAAGCAATATTTGTATAGTTATGCGTTCAGATTTTTTTTAAACATCTCAGTAAATCCATTACTAACATTCCAAATCAGTATGTCACTACTGTGGATTTTGGCGGTGTTAAACTTCAGCTTGAAAAACAAAAGATGACAATCTGAATTGTCCACAGAGGAATGAATTCAGGGATGAAGTTGATGATCATAATTATCTTCTGTTCATAGTTTATCGTCAAAGTGTCACGCCTTACTAACCCTGTCAATATGTCCCAAAGCAAATGGATGCAGATGAGGTCAGTCGTCAATCATTGTGACGTACGTGTAGCTGTGAGAGGAAATTGATGCCAGACGTGTCTTACAGCTTCGATAAATATCTGTTGCCAGTTATAAAAAAATGATGTTTGTTTGTTTAGCTTGCTTTATTTCGAGTTCGTCAAGACTGCCGAGTACTTTCTGACTTTTTTCTTCTATATTTCTGAAAAAAAAAAAATCTTTGTGTATTGTGAGCGTGCGCATTCGCGAGCGCACGTGTGTGTGTGTGTGTGTGTGTGTGTGTGTGTGTGTGTGTGTGTGTGTGTGTGTGTGTGTGTGTGTGTGTGTGTGTGTGTGTGAGGGAGAGAGAGAGAGAGAGAGAGAGAGAGAGAGAGAGAGAGAGAGAGAGAGAGAGAGAGAGAGAGAATCTGCCCTCTATACGTGGTTCCTGCGCGCTTGCTATTCTATCTAAAAATTTTCTGTTTTGAGGTGTGTTTTTTTTAAAGCAATAATATACAAAAAATGAATGGTTCTTCATTATTTTTAAAGTCAACTCTGTTTCATGTGTACATCTTGGTCATCCTAATCCATATGAGAATAGAATAAGTTTTATTGTCATGAAGCCTCAGGGTTTATGAGACACAATATGGTTATCATAGAAGAAGAACAAAACACTCATACACAAATTTCCCTGATAATGACTGAGCATTCTCCATAGTCATTAAGTGGCTAGGAACAATATTTGAAGCATCAATATTAAGACATTGTATGCCTTTTATTACTTTTTTTTGTTGGCATCAAACTTTCCACAGTGATCAAGGAAATGAACTTCGTCTTGCAATACATTACAACGATTGTAAAGTCTTTGATCTCTAGATATATGCAGATATCGTCCTTTTCCTATTTTTAAGTCATGGGCGCTGATCCGAAGTCTTGTTAAGGCTTGTCTGTGCCTCGGATCTGTAACAGTGATTAAATATTTTTCTGTTTCATATTCTTTTACCATTGTAAAAAAATTAAGTTTTGATGAGTTGTTTTTCTTGTCTTTCCAATATCGAATGTATTCATTTTCCAACTTTTCAGATATTACAACTTTTAGTCTCTGTATATTGAACGTATATTGATTTGTCCAAACGTTGCCCATGTTCAAGTTTATCAAGATATCGTTAACAATTGTCAACCAAGGATCATTTTTGTCCTCTTGATAGTGCATGCATTTCTACATTCTATGGGCAAGAGAATTTTCTGACAAATCAAGAATGTGTAACCAATAGGATATTGTTTGACATATTGTTTTTAAACTCACTGGAAATCTGCCTAATTCTAATACAGGAAGTACCATTGACTTTTTTGTTACTCCAAGAAGCTGTTTACAAAATTTAGTATGTATTTTTTCGTGTTCAAATTTACTTGTCAGGCAGTCATCAAATAAACAGTAATAAACAGTAAACAAGGCCTTTCGTCCGCTGGGTCGGAAACTCATCAGGGAGACACGGCTGGCTGTATCTGCGCTCTCGGCGGTATTATGGACTGTGGTGTCTCTATTTGACGCCAGGAGCGCAGATACAGCCAGCCGAGTCTCCCTGATGAGTTTCCAACCCAGCGGAAGAAAGGCCTCGGAGCAGGCGATACAAATATATCTGCCTTTAAAAGGGATTGCGATGGTTCCCTTATGCAGCCAGTGAAGAGTTTTCATATTTTTTTAATTTCATGTTCCCAGTTTTTCTTCACATCTTCAACCTCCTGCCGCCCCCCCCCCCCCCCCCCCCTTCCTTAAGTTCAAAGTTCTGCCAGTCATTACTATGAAGACAATTTAGTTGTTGGCCTGCGCTTGTTTTTTCCCCTACTATTAGATTGTTTGTATTTGTCTGACTTGATTCAAGTTTAAAAGGCTGTGCCAGTCTTGAATAAAAGTTACTCTGTGTGTTAGGTTTCCATATGGGAGCAAAGACTACCCCACTTGTTTACTGTTTATTGTTTGCTGTTCCCTGCCTCATTTCATTTCCAATTTTAGTCATCAAATAGTTTTTTTTTGATTCAAAGCAGTCAGTTTGTTGGTTTGGTAGGGGAACCATACTTCTGCCCCATAGATTGATATTGAGTTATTAAACACATCATGTAATTTGTCTATTGTATTATATTAAATTTTGTGTTTCTAAAGGTCCTGTGTAGAGTATGTGATGCTTTGCTCGCTTGTTTACATAAGTGTTCCTGTGCTTTCAGTAGGCTTCCATTCTTGTGGGAAAATAATTCCCAATATGTGTGTATTCATCAGTCGTTTGAATTATGTTTTCACCACAGTAAAAATAGATTGGTACTTTGGTGCTTGATTTTGTAAATATATAGCAACTTTTGTCTTTCTCTCTGTTTATTCTTAATCCCCATCACTGGCAATAGTCATGCAAATTATGTACTTTTGTTGGAGACCAGTTTTTGTACGGGAAAGAATAATTAGATCATCTGCATATAATAAACATGGAATCTTACAAGCATTCAAGTAGTCAAATTTGGGTGAATCACTATTATCTATACACCCTACAATGTCAGTTAGGAAGAAATTAAATAAAGTAGGGCTGAGAGCTTTTCCGTGATGTACTCCATTATGGACAATAAATTATTTACTCAAAAGGCCATGTGATCTTGTTTGAATGGTAGTATTCGTATACATATCTTTAATTATATCAAAACAGTTTCCATATACACCTATTCTGCTCAATTTTAACAGCATTGTATCATGCCATATATTATCACACGCCTTTTCAAAGTCGACAGAGCATCTGTACATTCTGCCATTTTTAATACTTCATTTATAATCATTTTTAGCATAAAAATGTGATCAATTGTTCAGTGATGAGCATCTGTATATTCTGCCATTTTTTAATACTTCATTTATATCATTTTTAGCATAAAAATGTGACCAATTGTTCAGTGATTCTTTCAAAATTCTGCCTGTTCTTTGACTAAAAGTTGATTTTGTTCAAGGTAGTCCATCATTCTGTTATTGATGATCATACAAAACACTTTTCCCAATGTATTGGTAAGTGTTATTCCCCGATAATTGTTTGGATCCCCTGGGTTACCATTCTTTTATAATGGGATATTCAAACCTTTTTTCCACCAATCTGGATAAATTTTTTTTTTTTTTTTTTAAATTCTCAAATATATACATATCATACACATTTGACATATACACTTTCCACAGTATAGCAAGAGCATACGGATAATATATCAATGCATAAGTATGTTGCTTCAAATGTGCATTCAAAGACATGTCAAATCAAAATATTATGAGAATTTTTTTTAAAGAAAAATGAAAAAGAAAACAAAAACGAAAACAACAAAAAAAAAAACTTGAGAAATGGAGACTGGATTACGGAGATGCGTATTAGAATGAGATTTTGTTGTTATTATCGATTTTTTTAAAAGTATTTGTGTAAAAAAATCATCGGCATGTAATTGTACCATAGAGCATCAAACCTGTTTTGATCATTGTTGACTTCAGCATTATAGAGTTCGATTTTGAATCTGCAGCTCAGCTGGCTCTGAAAAATTGAAGCATTTGGCTTACGTCTTTCGATTTTACACTTGTAAATATAAGATTTAGCAACCATAATAATAAAGTCAAAAATTGTCTCTGTTTGCATGTGTTTGTCGACTCCAAAGATAACAATATCGCGTGTGATTTTAATGGTGAAAGTTTCGGCATTTTTCGTTAAATAAATGTTCAACCTCTTTCCAAAAGGTTTGAACGTAATTGCACATCCATAAAAAGTGTTGGACTGTATCTCTCTCTTCATTGCAGAATGTGCAGTTCGTCGTGTTTGTCAGGCCCATGGCATTTAAAACAATATTTGTGCCAATAATTCTATGAATAATTCTAATTTGAAGCCATTTCAATTTTACATCTTTAATTTTGTGGACATGTGTAAATACCTTATTCCAAGAAACTTCAGAATTAAGTTTTTGTAGCCATTGAGAGCAACAGTTTGGCTTACGCTCATCTTGAGTAAAAATTTCATAGTAGTATCGTTTAGCTCCTTTTCTTTCTTTCATAATAATAGTAAAAGCCCTCGGCATGTTCTGAATTGTGTTTGCATTATTATATCACATTTTATTCCAGTTTTCTTTATGAATTCTTTCATTGAGGAAATCCATCACACAGTATGTGACAAAATTTATAGTATAATTATCATTAGCCTTGAATTCTTCAAAGTTCATAAATGTCCATTTTCCTTCAGAAAATGTTTTATTGCATACTTTCCTTTCTCAATTAATTTCTTTTGTTTAATTATGTCATTTCCTGTTTTTATCTTGTCGTTATAAAAAAAAACAGGTTCAGCTAGAAGTTCATTTAATGTTTGTGGTGTCACGCAAAGACAGAATCCCTATAGGCTATAAAGGTGTGTCTCCAGAACAAATTAGAGCTCATGTATGCTGTACCAAATGCTGGTCCATAATTTTCAATTTTTTTGCTGAATGGATACATTTTCGTAACAATGCTTTTCCATTTGTGATTTGTGATTTTAAGTTTTTTTATCCATAAAAGTTTCAAAGCATTAATACATTTTTTGATGTCAGGTATATTTAAGCCACCTTGCTTTATAGTTTTAATTGTTGTTTTCCTGCTTATTCTATCTTGTTTACCATTCCACACAAAGCTAAAACACATCTTTTGAAGTTTTTGAATTAAGAGGTCAGGTGGGTTGGGTAACAAAATCCAGAGGTGTATGAGCTTAGATAGAATGAGGGATTTGAGAACAGCAACTCTTCCAACTGGTGTTATACTTCTTTGAGACCAAATTTTGAATAATGTTTTAACTTCTGCAAATTTATTGTCATAATTTATGTTTTCACATTCTTTCAAGTCTTGAGTAAACCAACACCGAGTATTTTGAATTGAGAAGGGTTCCATATGATTTTTAGTTGAGGACAATACTTTTTCTTGGAGTTTTTATGACATCCTAGCCATATTGCTTGTGTTTTTTTTCGCTGTTCATGAGGAGTCCTGAAACTCTTCCAAACGTGGTAAGTATATTAATAGACTGTTCAAAAGAATTTTTGTCGCCATTATTTACTAATTGAGTGTCATCAGCGAACTGGGATATTTTGTGTTCTACATCATTTATTTTTATGCCTTTAATCTTCTCTTCTTCCTTTATCATTACAGCTAAAATTTCTGCGCATATAATGAATAAGTAAGGAGATATAGGGTCTCCCTGTCTACATCCTCTTTCTACTTTAAACCCACTGAGCAGCCTGGCCATTTACAATAACAGTTGATTTAATATCCTTATAGAATGTTTCTATCCAGTGACATATACTTTCACCAAACCCGAAGCCCTTACAACATTCAACATAAAATCCCAATCGAGTGAGTCGAAGGCTTTTTCAAAGTCTATACAGAGCAACAGTCCAGGGAGGTTTTTCGCAGATCTGGGATAAATTTGGCTCTTAAAATAAGGTTAAACATTTTATTAATGATATGTATGGTAATTGGAAGACAAGTTTAAATCATCTCGTTAGTTATGCCATCCATTCCTGGTGATTTGTTATTTTTTTGTGTAGACAAGCTTTTTTAATTTCACCAGATGATATAGGGAAATTGATGTCTGATAACATGGTACATTTCATTTGTCTAGTTTTTAGTTCAACATTTACTTTTTTCTTTTGGTCTTTCTCTACATTTACTTTACCGACGATCGTTTCAAGATGTAAAATCCATTTTGAAGCATTTAACTGATGAACACAGTTGGTATTTTCACTAATGTTAATGTTTGTAAATTTTATAATGCTTTCCATGCCATCATTGGGTCTTTGTAAAGAGATTCATTAATCTCATTGACAGGAAAGCTGGCGTATGTTCTTTTCGTTTATCTTATTCATTTATAATATATTTTGCGTTTGGTATAATACTTTTGACATAGACATTTATTGTAAGGTTGTCTATTTAATGCATTCAATGTGGATCTGAGCTCTTTCCTGTGTTCATAGCATTCGCTATCAAGCAATTTCTTGTTCTTTTTCTTTGAAAATGGCGAATCTTAGCTCTCTTCTGAAGACTAATACTGGCCACTGACGTCAGCATATGTGTAAAGTTATTGACAATCTTGTTTAGTGAATAATGATACACAGTGGTTTCATTCTCAACATATCTATCTAAATTGTGTTCCACTTGAAGAATTTGTTCCTTTATCCATGACATTGTTAATGCTTTTAAGTCTTTTTCTTCTGATAATGTTTCCAGAAAATATCTACTTACGTCCTTTGAGCCTAGTCTTTCCTTAAGTACAGTTTGTGAGTACACATTATTCGTTTTCATTTTTTTATGTAAGATCAGAAACTAGAATTTTTAGTTCGACAGGACAATGGTCTGACAATGTTATAAGGGGATAGTCTTTCATACTTAATGTCTTTTTCATATTGTGAGAACAAATAGAGTAATCAAGAACGCTACAACCATTTTGTTTGTAGCAGGTAAAATGACCATCTAAATCACCTAATGTTCTTCCATTAAGAATACATAAATTATTTCCAAGACGCATGGACACAAGTCTTCTTCCAGCTTTTTGAACACATTTGTCCATAGAGTTTCTGTAATGAATGGTTTCAAAAACTAATCATTCGGTATGTGATATCTATTATTTTCACATTCCACTTTATTATGATCAGGGATGTTTCCAGTTCTTGCGTTGAAATCACCACATATTATAATGTCTCCATGTTGATTATGTTTTTCTATGCTTTTTTTTCTAATTTATCCCATATATCTAAAATATGCTCTTTTTTCCGAAGGAGGATGTTTCAGGGGGGATGTACACAGAACGACAAAACGTCTTTTTGTCGTTAGCAGTACTTCTCACCATCAACCACACAATGTCACTGTTACTGCTTGGTAGAACAGTAATATTTTGTCGCAAATATTCTTTAACGTATACTGATATTCCACCAGAGGACCTTACTGCCTTTTTTCGCTTTGGTCGTACATAATGAAGCCCATGTGCAAAAGTGGAATGAACATATTTCTGGCAGTATCTTTATCAACGTGAGTTTCTTGTAAGAGAAGAATGTCATACCGCCTTGGCTTAAGGCTGTGTCAAGCCAGTTGACATAGGCTAGAACAGCAAGTCTACATCAAAATGTTATGTTCTGCATAGTTATGCAGGGACTGTCTTCAGTTATACAAGCTCCTAGCATAACATTATCAGTCTCCAAAATCCCCCGATGTCGGAGTGTGGCTGCCCACGTGGCGGGGTAATCAAAAACGGTCCCACACGTAATGTTCTCATCCCCAGCTGATGCATTTGTACCATAGTGTTCAAGTACTTCGGCTGTTTGGATGATCCCTGGAGAGTCTTAGCCAGGGGGTAGGACAACAACAACGACAACAATACTGACGAAAATAACACCACGGTTTCGTCTGTTAATTCATTTGTTCCAAGGTCATCGATTATCTCTTTGTGCCCCTTAAAGTTCCATGATAATATTTTCAGTACCATTTTTGACATTTTTAACAAGACGATAGTAACGATGATAAAAACAATGATAACAGGAATACTTAAAAAGAAAAATACGCATGGAATAATCGATGGAAAACAGGAGACCTTAAACCTAAATCTGCTTGTCAGGCCAGTGCTTGTGTAAAATCAGTACTCATAATAATGTTCCATTTGTTCATCGATATGGAACCAGTTTCCTTTTGACACGCTGTCTAAATCTTAGTCACTGTGGGTCATTCTGTCTCTGCTGTGGGAAATGTAGCCGTATCGCCTGTGAAAACCCAGTTGTGATTCTGTTGCATAGTCATTCTCATGGACAGGATGTCGTGGTTCTGGACGGAGGAACTCCAGAATCAGGAAGATGCCATTACAGAAGCCAGGGACCGAGCAGAAAAGCAGCCATCACTGGAGAACAACGTAGCGCTGAGAGAAGTAACTGCCAGATACAAGCTGTCCTGCTCACAAGCTGCAAGGAAAAGCTGGCAAGAGAAAACTGAAAGCCTGAATCTCGACAGGGATGGCAGCAATCTGTGGAAACTGGCTAGAACCCTCTGTAATGAAAACAGCAAGTCACACCACTATAACAACACAAGAGAATGGAAATAAGCTCTCTGGAAAGAAAGCAGCAGACCACTTCATAGATGTCTGTAAAAAACATCAGCAATCTGGAAGCCCCTCCTGAGCATAGAGCTGCAGTGCACAGGGTCCAAGGTGAACTTCATGAGGAAGAGCCCCAAGAGGAAGTCATGACCACAGCTTTCACAGAGAAGGAGCTGGAGGAAGCGTTGCAGAGCCTCCATCTGAAGAAGTCACCTGGACCAGACAGAATAACAAATGAAATGATTCTGCATCTTGGATGAAGAGCAAGGCAGTCCTTCTGTCACACACCCATGTTTGTGCACATCCACACTTGCATTCACAAACACAGTATGCTTACTCCGTACGCAACGCACAATCACTCCATTCACCCAAAGGAGCACTATCACCACAAAATCAAGTTTTCTATAAAACGCTCCCTTTACTCAATGATAAAGAAAAGGGTCTTAAATCTTCTTTTCACTTCAGTGCATTTTCCAACAATTATTTCTTCTCCTCACAAGATATTTCCACACATATAAACAATAATACAATATTCAAAGTTTTATCAAGAATCAAACACACACACACACACATATTACACTATCAGTTCCTTATATTAAATAATTGCAGTAAAGACAAGTCATCTTCTTGACTTGTCGAGGAGCTTTCGTGCACTTGGCTGTACCACCTCTGGACCACCACAGTCTGGATCCTCACTAGACTGGTACACCCTTAGCCAGGAACACCACTGGACGCTGAGGGATTCTGTAACGAAACCCTAGGTCCAGGGTTAACCTCTAAAATGAATTTATTTATTTTTTTCTCTTTCTCTCTTTTTTATTATTCATAGCTCCTTTTTAACTCCTTTCACATTCACTCCAAAATCAAAATAGAATACTCACACGAGTCTTGTTCCGCCAACTTATTCCTACCTACAGTTGGGGTACAGAAATAAATCTTTATACAACAATATTTTATTCATTTATTTTCCAATTCTTCTTTTCTTTTCGCGTTCAACGTTCATCTTTCTCTTTTTCCCAAATAGCGCAATATCCTCAAATCTTTATAATCAAACTTCTGTTATCATTACAATTACACCTTTAATGTAATGCTTTAACCAGTTTACAACCCCAACTGGTACTCACCTTCTAGGGAATAAGCAACAAGCCTACCCTAGTAGACTTCCAGTCTACATCTACACTCTAAACTTAGTGAAACTTTGCCACGCCAGGCATCTTACACCCACCAAGGGTTAAGCACACCCAAACCAGGGCTGCATCGGACAAACCATTCCAACCATGTAGCACACCCAACCCAGGGTTGCACAGGACAATCCTAGTCTAATATTAAAAAACCCAGGAGGGTTACAATAGAACATCCTCCTATGTCCGTGTCCAGAGCTCCTCTGAAGTAACAATAATTTTCCACCCTTCCTCACATTGGGTGAACACACTTCACAATCCACTCAGCGTCCCACTCTTCCACATCACTTGTGGTTGCACTCCATGAATACAAAAAAGCATCAAAACCTTAGGTTCCATTCCACAATTGCAAAAATTACAAAATCTCTTAACACTTTTCTTTGAACACTCCATTCACATAACACTTTTCCCATTCGCATGACACCCCCCAACCTCCGATAATAAAAAAATTTGATTCAAATTTTTTCCAAGAAGAGTATAGGAGTTCTCAAAAAAATATATATATACCATGGAGATTATTCTCAAAAAGACTTTGCCAAAAGAACATGAGTACATGCGAACAGAAAAGTGTACATACATAAAAAGATTGTTTGCAAAAAAAAAATCAAAAACAGCATCAATGCATCAACTGTCATCCCCGGAAGTAATCAATATTGCACACAACAACATTTCATTACTCACATACAAATATATAAGCTCAACTTTCAACAGCAAAAAACTTCAAAACACACACCCTGCTTATTGCTGTCAAGACAAAATATCAGCGATCACGTTGCTGGACCCTGAAATTGGATCAACCCTAAAACTGAATTGCTGGATCGCCAAAGACCACCGCAACAGACAGTTATTCTTTGTTTTGATGTCTTCAAAAACGTCAGGTCTGTGATCCGTCGGCAAGACAAAAAACCCTGCCTGTCAAGAAACGCTCAAATTTTGCAAGTGCCCACACAATCGCTAAGCATTCCCGTTCAATAGTAGAATACTTTGACTGTGCATCAGTGAACTTCTTACTTGCAAACTGTACAGGATGCAATAAATCTTGATTTTTCTGCAAAAGAACAGCACCCATTCCTGTTGAACTTGCATCAGTCCTGAGGACAAAATCTTTCGCCAAGTTGGGCAAAAGCAAAACAGGAAAAGAATTCAAAACATTTTGAACTGCTGCCAAAGCATTCTGACAATCTACAGTCCAATCAATAGATGAATGCTTGGAACCCTTTGTCAACTCAGTTAATGGAGCTGTGAGAGTTGCAAAGTTGGGGACATAACGCCTGTAATAAGATAACAAACCAAGAAGCAAACAAACCTGTTTCTTTGAACATGGGGTTTTGATTGCCAAAATCTTTTCCATTTTCTTCTTTTCTGGCTGCATCGAACCCACAGCAATTGTATGCCCCCAAAACTCCAGTTTTTGAAAACCCGCCATGATTTTTGATGGCCTTGCTGTCAAACCAAAAGAACGGAGTCTTTCAAAAACATTTTTCAAACATCTCAGTAGATCACTCCATGTTTGTGAAGCCAGCAAAATATCATCAAAAAACCTGACAGCAAACAGTTCATGCAACCTGAGTTGTCTCGTCATTCTAGCAAAAGTTGCTGGTGCATTCTGCAAACCAAAAGGCATTCGCAAAAAAAATGAAAAAGCCCAAATGGTGTCTGAAAAGCTGTCTTTTCTTTATCTTCATCACTCATTGGTATCTGCCAATAACCTTTGGTCAGATCAATTTTCACAAAATACTTGGCTTGACTCAGTTGACAAAACAAATCCTCCACATCAGGTATTGGTTCAGAATCAAAAACAGTCACTTTGTTTAAAGCCCTGTAATCAATACAAAATCTGACTGAACCATCTGGTTTTGAAACCAGCACCACAGGAGCTGCATACGGAGAATGTGACTTTTCAATGACCCCAAGATCCAACATGACCTGTACCTCTCAATGATTTGCTTTTTCGCAAAAGGCAAAGGATACTTCATTCGTACAGGAACATCTGTTGTCAACCGTATCCTATGAGGTTCAACACCAAATGCAGATCCTGGCCTGTCTGTAAGTATATCTGTATAATCCTGTAGTAAACACTTTAGTTGAGTCACCTGAGATGGTTTCAAGTCCTCGTTGATCTTGACATCCTCGTAAGTTTCACCTTTTAAGGATAATGTAGGCAGTTGAATGACATCACCACTAGTGTCCTGAACCACACCAACAGCAGTTTCATGAATACACAGGCACCTTGTGAAACACAGAAGGCTTGTCAACTGGTTGTAAATGTTCTGTCACACAATCCGTTGGTAACACACCTGAAATGTCACATGCCAACGCTGAAATCTTATCATCAGGAATTCCCATTCTGGAAAAAATAGAAAGTAATGCTTCTGCCACAGAAATGGTGTCAATCTTTTTCAAAGGTATAGCCTCAGGATACCTGGTAGCAACATCAATGACAGTGAGCACATAACGAAAACCAGAACTGGAAACATGAAATGGACCAACCAAATCAATACAAACACAACTGAATGGTTCAGTAATGACTGGCATTCTCTGCAAAGGTGCAAATGGTATACGACCTTTGGGAATTGTTTTCTGACAGACATCACATGATTGACAATATTTTGAAACTTGCACACTAACACCAGGCCAAAAAAATGAAGACAACACACGTTGAAGAGTGCGTTTGACTCCACAATGACCGGAAAACATGGAATCATGTGCAGTATGCAAAACAGTGTCACGTAACGACATAGGAACGACAATCTGCTCCACCACCTGTTCATCTTTAGGAAAAAGATGATATAAAAGATCATTCTTTTTTACGTACACAATATCAGTCACTTTGTCAGGTACCTCAGGAACAACTTTCTGAAACAAATGAGTCAATGTTGTATCTGTCTTTTGTAAATCACTCAAATGTTCAGGAGTCACATCCAATTTTGGGACATGGGGGAGAACCAGGGGTTTTTGACCTTGCCTTTCTTTTTCTCTTTGTAAACGAGTGTTTACCATACAAGGCACAAAAGGACCACATTGTCCTCCACAAGACGTGGAAACACCCTTCAGATTTCCAAGAATGAGATCTGTCACAGGATCATCAATGACACATGCTGTTATTTCACCTGTAAAATAGGGAGTACAAACATAAACACATGCCACAGGAAATGATTCAATTTGCCACCAAATGAATGACATTGCTGATGTTCCCTGGTGTATTGGTCTTTTCTGACTAAATCTTTGCATACACCAGCAGTAGTACATCCAGTGTCTCTCAACAGTGTAGCACCAAACCCATTGACGGTACAAGATTCAATATGCAAACCACTGACATCAGTGTCAGACACTAAAACATGCTGAGTATCTTTAGTAGTTTGCTTGGGATCTGTTGTCAAGCATACATTATCCTGTGCTAGAAAAGGACAGTCTTTCTTCTTGTGAAATATACAGGAACAGTGCCAACAACATTGTCCGCACCAGATACTGTATTTGGTATTGTACTATGACCAATACCACCACAGTTTGAAAATTGTCCACTGCCACGACTAGCTCTAAATGACCAGCACGTCGAGTATTGGTGTTTCCTCTTGGGTAATAATTTTTCTCTTGCCAGTTATAGGAATGTACATTATTCCTGTTTGTATTCCGTTTTTGAGAAAAATTCTGGCCTCCTCTATGACCATACCTGTTGTTTGGTTGAGAACGACACTGACCAAACTGTCCTGATGAAGCAACATTGCCTCAAAAACACATCACGGTCAGACTTTCTGGCAAAATGCTTCTCCAGATGAGCAGTTCGATACTGATCTGCCAGCTTACACATATCCTCTGCAGTTTTACAAGATCTCTCTGTTAGAAAAATAGATAGGTCTTTGGATACACTTTGTAAAATCTGCTCACGTAACAACAAGTCACGCAAATCAGCATATTCTTTCTGTGTGTGTTTGGGCCAATTCAACCCAAAGATCAAATAAATGACTTGTTCTAATAAGGAAAGCTGCAAATGATTCACCTTTTTCTGGACGAGCTGAACGAAATTTTTCTCTAAAACCTTCATCTGTATATTGAAACTTCTTTAAAAGTTCAGCTTTCAGCTCTTCCCATGTAAGAGTATCACGAACTGCCAAAACTATGATACAGAGAAAGGGCAGTGCCCTTGAAGAGAGATGCAACATACAATGTCCATTTGTCTTTGCTCCAACCACATGATGAAGCATGGTTTTCAAACCTAAAAAGAAAAGAGTCTATGTCATCACGATTCTCATCAAAAGGGGGTAATTGGGAATGAAGGAAGTTTTACCTGCAACCTGAACAGGAACAGTATCAGTTTGAGAAACATTTTACATTTGCAGATTGTTGAACAGCCTGTTGCTTCAACTGAAGTTCCACTCGTTTCTGTTCAAGTTCCAATCTTCTCATTTCAAGTAAATTAAGACTTTCTGTTCTTTTCATTTCAAGTTCATGCGCCCTGATCTCTCTCTCTGTCTGTGCTTGTCTATCCTTCTCTTCTTTTTCTAACTGTACTTGTCTATCCTTCTCTTCTTTTTCTAACTGTACTTGTCTATCCTTCTCTTCTTTTTCTGCCTCTCTGCTACTTTCTTCTCCTCCCTTTCTTTTGCTCTGAGCACCCGCTCTTCACACTGATTAATGTAGGATATCAAAGCATCACCAGACAACTGCAATTTCTGTCCCTGGACAAAAATCTGTTGAAACGAACCGTTTCCTCATCCTCCTCCTTCACAAATAATGATTGAAATTCTTCAATTTGTTGATCATCTCCTGCATCAGCCATCTTTTATGAGAGTGTAGATAACGTTTAAACAAATCCCACAGTGTGTAAATGGGGTAGGGAAGTTAAGATGTGAAATAAAACACTATTTAAAATAAAACAATTATACTTGCTTGGCACTGATCACTAGAATACAGAGTTCAAAACATTCAAATTTGTAAAGAAACCAAAAAAAAAAAAAAACAATGATGGGACTGAAAAGAATATTTTTTTCCCAGTAAAATTTGATTGAGTATGGAAATGCACCCTTAGTGAAAAAATGTTTTATTTAAGTTACTTTAGCTGCCAAAAAAAAAATGTGAGAAATAAATTTAGAAATGGCTCTGAAAGACTAAATTTTGAAAAAAAAAAATCCGAAATACTAAGAAAAACTAAGAATATATATATTTTTAATTATTGCTTTAAACGAAAGTAGAGCACTGTTTTCAAAAAGGAATCCAAAAGAATGTGCCAGAAAATACACAATTTTACAAAAAAGATTTCCAACTAAACCCTACAACATTTAAAATAAAGGGAGCATTTACACACACTACTCAGAAACCCTATTTAAAATATCAAAAAACCTGCCTAAACTTGAAACTGGAGAGGAGCTTATTGTAAAGAATATCAAGAGAATTTTAATTAGAATAGAGACAGAAACCAAGAGAGGCGAAAATTTGAAAAAACAGTAGGAAAACAAGACAAAGCAAAAGAACCCTTAGGTAGCCCACTAATTGAAACCACCACCGGTAGAACTGGAGACGGGAATACTAAGAACAAGTATACATTACATAAATAACTCACTCACACCATAAGTATAGAAAAGAACAACAAAATTGGAAATACCAATGAAAATGAATAAATATAACAATACTTATTCAACAATGCAGAGGGGAACAAAATAGTATCTTTATAATTGCAATTTGGCAGATTAACTTTACTTCTATTTTTTTTTTTTATACAAAGGGGTTCAAAACAATATTTTAGCAGCAGTACTCACTCAAAAAAAAAAAACCCAACTAGATCCTATTAAACTTTAACCTAAATTCAAAGATGGGGTCACACTGTCACACACCCATGTTTGTGCACATCCACACTTGCATTCACAAACACAGTATGCTTACTCCGTACGCAACGCACAATCACTCCATTCACCCAAAGGAGCACTATCACCACAAAATCAAGTTTTCTATAAAACGCTCCCTTTACCAATGATAAAGAAAAGGGTCTTAAATCTTCTTTTCACTTCAGTGCATTTTCCAACAATTATTTCTTCTCCTCACAAGATATTTCCACACATATAAACAATAATACAATATTCAAAGTTTTATCAAGAATCAAACACACACACACACATATTACACTATCAGTTCCTTATATTAAATGATTGCAGTAAAGACAAGTCATCTTCTTGACTTGTCGAGGAGCTTTCGTGCACTTGGCTGTACCACCTCTGGACCACCACAGTCTGGATCCTCACTAGACTGGTACACCTTAGCCAGGAACACCACTGGACACTGAGGGATTCTGTAAAGAAACCCTAGGTCCAGGGTTAACCTCTAAAATGAATTTTATTTATTTTTTTCTCTTTCTCTCTTTTATTATTCATAGCTCCTTTTTAACTCCTTTCACATTCACTCCCAAAATCAAAATAGAATACTCACACGAGTCTTGTTCCGCCAACTTATTCCTACCTACAGTTGGGGTACAGAAATAAATCTTTATACAACAATATTTTATTCATTTATTTTCCAATTCTTCTTTTCTTTTCGCGTTCAACGTTCATCTTTCTCTTTTTCCCAAATAGCACAATATCCTCAAATCTTTATAATCAAACTTCTGTTATCATTACAATTACACCTTTAATGTAATTGCTTTAACCAGTTTACAACCCCAACTGGTACTCACCTTCTAGGGAATAAGCAACAAGCCTACCCTAGTAGACTTCCAGTCTACATCTACACTCTAAACTTAGTGAAACTTTGCACGCCAGGCATCTTACACCCACCAAGGGTTAAGCACACCCAAACCAGGGCTGCATCGGACAAACCAGTCCAACCATGTAGCACACCCAACCCAGGGTTGCACAGGACAATCCTAGTCCTACAATATTAAAACCCAGGAGGGTTACAATAGGACATCCTCCTATGTCCGTGTCCAGAGCTCCTCTGAAGTAACAATAATTTTCCACCCTTCCTCACATTGGGTGAACACACCTTCACAATCCACTCAGCGTCCCACTCTTCCACATCACTTGTGGTTGCACTCCATGAATACAAAAAAGCATCAAAACCTTAGGTTCCATTCCACAATCGCAAATATTACAAAATCTCTTAACACTTTTCTTTGAACACTCCATTCACATAACACTTTTCCCATTCGCATGACATCTTCTAACAATCTTTAACTCCAGCTTGAAGACAGGATCAGTACCACAGTGTTGGAGGGAAGCAGACATGATCCCCATTCACAAAAAGGGAAAGGACAAGTCGAAGGCTGACAGCTACAGACCCATCAGCCTTACAAGCTGCTTAGGAAAGCTGATGGAGAGAGACTTGTCAACACAATGCTTGTCTGGCACTTCGAGGAGCATCAGCTGCTGAGCCCTGTACAGGCAGGCTTCCGCCAACACAGATCAACAGAAGACCAGATCACATTCATCGATGACGCTTTCCAAGAAAAGAAGAACACGCTTGCTGTCTGGATTGACATGGAGAAGCGTTTCGACAAAGTCTGGAAGGACGGACTTAGGCTCAAATTATGGTAAAGTGGTGTGTCTAGGAGGATGTACACCTGGATCAGCCAGTTTCTTCACAACCGCCAAGCCCGAGTCAAGATTCAGGGCCAGAAAAGCAAGAAGGAGGTGCTGAGACAGGGAGTACCACAAGGAGGAGTCCTTTCTCCAACGCTGTTCCTCATCTTCATAGATGACATCGTCAAAGAACTGCCAAGAGGGGTCAGAGGAGTGATCTATGCAGATGACCTGGTACTTTGGTGCTCTGAAGAGTGCACCACTACAGCACAGGTACGCCTCCAGACAGTGCTCAACAAGATCAGCGACTGGACCAAGGAATGGCTTGTCTCTGTCAACTCAAGCAAAACAACCTACACAGTCTTCAGCCTATCCAGCAAGAAGCAAGAGGCGAAGCTGACACTGAACAACCAAAGGCTTGCAGAGGAACCCACACCTGCCTACCTGGGAGTGACCTTTGACCGCAGGCTCACTTGGAAACAGCAGATCCCCAGATGCTGTAAGCAGGGCCAAATTGAGACTGGCGATCATGAGGAAACTTGCGGGGATGGACTAGGGGGCTGACGAACATATCCTGAAGAGACTCTATACAGGGAGAGTCCGACCTGTAGTTGGGTATGGTACATCAGCATGTGCATCAGCTGCAAAGTCTAACCTCGACCATCTCAACAAGATACGGAACCAAGTTTGTCATAACTGGCGCCATGAGATTCATCCCAATCTTGAAGATGAGGAGGAGACCACTGGCTACAGTCATTGGAGGACAGAAGAGGCACAAAGATCCTCATCCAGGCAGCAAAATTCAAACGCCTTGAAAACCATCCAATGAACAACAGAATGAGCAGACCCATCAAGAGCCGGCTGAAAAGAGGCAACTTCATCCACCAGTCAAGACGCCTTGAAAGACAAACCCCAGTCTTGATGGAACACAAAGCAAAGCCTATCCCGGCAAATGTCACCAACCCATCATGGAAGAGGCAGGTGTTCCCAACAGTCGTCACCAGCATTCCTGGAGTGGAGAAGAGAGGAACACAGTCAGACACCCAAAGGAAGGCCTGGCCATGGAGTACATCTGCAACCAGTACCCCCAGGAAGACTGGACCCATGTCTTTACAGATGGTTCCGCCACAGAAGCAACGAGGGATGGTGGAGCTGGAATCTTCCTCTGATACAAAGACGAGATGAAGAAATTGCAATTCCATCAGGAAATACTCCACCAACTTCCAAGTTGAGCGAGACGCCCTCTGTGAGGCAACCACAACAGTCTCGCAGAACTCCATAAGAACAACAGGGCAGGTGGTGGTGTTCTCTGACGCTCTCTCCATGCTACAAGCCCTCAAGAACTCCCGCTGCAAAGAACAGAACCCATCTCACTTCAGCCCTTGTTCCCCTGAGTGCCAGAGTGGAGAAAGTGGTGATACAATGGGTACAGCACACTGTGGCATCAGAGGCAACGAAAAGCGGACATTCTGGCAAAAGACGGTGCACGGAAGGAGCAGGCCGACAACCTGGTGTCATACGATGAAATCAAGACAATCATCAAGGCACAGCAAGGAATAAAATGGCGCCTCCTGCATCCCAAATACAACCCAGAAGTCACATACCATTTGCTGGGATGACGGGAACAGGTCAAGATCTTCTGCCTGAGGACTGGACACAGTCGCCTGCTCCACCACACGCACACAACATTTGGCACTGGACAGAGTGGAGAGTGCCTTTGTGGTGAGGGACCAATGACAAGCGACCACATCCTTCAAGTCTGTGCGACGTATGCAGCATCCAGGGGAAAGTACTGGCCAACACCGACAGCTGTGGAAGCCAAGCTGTACGGCACCCTGGAGGAACTGCGACGGACGGCAGCCTTCATCGAGGACACACCGGGCTGCTCGTCTAACAGGATGGCGAACGAGGAAGAAGACACACACACACACACACACACACACGCACAAACGGACCATCAATGCCATCTCATGCATTCCACCATCCCCCCCCCCCCCTCCCCTACTTCGCTTCCCCTCTCCACCCTTCGACAACCAATCTGCTTAAACCCCCCCCCCCCCCCCCCTCCAAATCCCGTCTCCTCTACCCATCCAATCTTATGAACATTTACTTTTATGCACAGTCGGTATTTCGATTTCACTGGATTTTAAACGCTAATCCCCCCCCCCCCCCCTTCCCACAATTTCTCCCTCACTGTATGTTTCACCCTACCTCTCTCCCCTTTACACACCATACACACATCCAAGATCTTATGTGTGAAATGTGTTAAAAGAATGTGAAATTTTATTATGCTGATGCTTTTACTTCGGTGAAAAGATCATTGAAAACGATCAACGCCGACGCCACTGCGTCATACTCCCCCCCCCCCCCCCCCCCATTCGCCTTCTCCCTCTCACCCTCCCCTTATCTAGAAGTGAATGCCGAAGCTCTTCCATTTCTATCAGAGAAGGTTTTTTTTTATTGTACGACCCCCCCCCCCCCCCCCCACCCACACCCACCCCCACCCCGAAAAAAAAAAAAAAAAAAAAAAACCTCAAACTAAGTATAATTCTTATCGTGCTATTTTGACACCCAGCACTGCCACTTCTTTCTCCTCCCTCACTCTTATTCCCCTTCGAGCTTCGACAACCAATTTTGTTTCTCCTCCCTCCCCCTCCCCCCACCACACACACTCGCACTCCCCCCCCCTCCCCCCAACCTTACTCCGTTTTATGTACATGTATTCTTACGCATAGTGAGAATTTAGGTTTCATTGGATTTAAAGATACTAGTTCTCCCCCCCCCCCCCCCCTTCCCCCAGCTTCGTCTCAGCCCCCCCCCCCCCCCCCCCCCCCCCCCCTTCATTATTTACTACATTTTTAATGTGAATGAGAGCCTCGATGAATTTGTCAGTGCTTTGTGCAGAGCTGCAGCTTGTAGGGTTCGAGTTGTTTGTAAAAAATATTAGAAAATGTAATGATTGGTTTGATAGTGAATGCGAACGAAAGAAACAGGAAGTTAAAAGATAATTGAAAAGAGTCCAGTGATGCAAAACAGTCAAGGATAAAGATTAAAAAAAAAGATGAATATGCTTCATCGAGAAAAGAGTATGTTACGCTATGGAAAATAAAAGAACTGGAGTTTTCAGAAAATAGATTAAAAAAACTGAAGACTTCAGTTAAGGATTCTAAAATGTTCTGGTCATTGATAAGATCTGTAAATAAAAAGAGTTTTGTTTATAACGAAATCTCGGTTCAACAGTGGCATGATCATTTTAGGTATGTTTTCCATAATGTTGATAACAATGTTACGGAGGAAGAGACTAACTTGGGAGAAGAAGAGAATGAAAGTGAGCCATTATTACACAATCCTATATCTATGGATGAAGTCGTTGCTGGTATTCAGCATTTAAAATGAGGAAAGAGCGCAGGACCAGACGGAATCGTTCAAGCATGCAAATTCAACTGTAATCGATTTCCTTGTCCATTTATTTCGACAACTTTTTGAAAACGGCACCTTTCATGAATGGGCAAAGTATTTTATTATACCTATTTGTGAAAAAAGATGTGAACAATCCCAACAACTAACGTAGAATAGCACTTACCAGCATTTAAGTAAAGTCTATACTTACCAAATAAAGGCTGAAAGTGAAGAGAAAATAATGGAGGAACAAGCAGGTTTTAGAGCCAATTACAGCACCATAGAGCTATATTCAATGGTACATAAATATCTTCCTTGTAATTCAAAACTCTATGTGTGCATTTGTAGATTTCAAGAAAGCCTTTGATTCTGTAAATCGCATGGCTCTGTGGAATGTACTTCGTAAAAGTGGTGTCAATGGGAAATTGCACATGCCCATTAGAGGTGTTTACAACTCGGTGCTTGCATGTGTGCGTGTGAAGTGTGAGCACTCGGATTATCTCAATTGTCCAAATGGAGTAAAACAAGGATACCTGGTGAGTCCACAGTTGTTTTCTTTGTTTATAAAATGAACTGGCTATGGAACTGTCTTGTAAAGGAAAACACGGTATACGGAAAATACCTGGAGC